>JAOYSI010002119.1:0-16372 GCA_025775065.1 Hiodon alosoides
CCCCCCCCCCCCCCCCCCCCCCCCCCCCCCCCCCCCCCCCCCCCCCCCCCCCCCCCCCCCCCCCCCCCGCGTGTTGTTTGACAGGATAAGATCGTGAGTGACAGCATCGCTGTGGAAAGGGCCCTCAGGGAGCCCTGAGTCGGCTCGGTCGGCGTTTCTGCGGGATTCCAATTGCATTTCATTGGGTTTTTAGACGAGCCGCTGGACGTGCTCGATCATGCTGCGTTCCTGTGGGCTTCATCACATAGTCGTGTGTGTGTGTGTGTGTGTGTGTGTGTGTGTGTGTGAGAATTCTGGACCAAGCTTTGCGTGGTAGACGGTATGGTGCCAGTTATCACTCTTAATGTAGTGCAGTGCTCTGTGTGCGTGTGTAAAAATCTTATCCAGTGTAGTTACTGTAAGGCATGATGCCGTGCTTCTCTTGTACCACAGATCATGGCCCAGGGAAAGGGCGCAGGGTCACCCACAGGAGCCCCCAAGCAGGTCAACAAGCTGGACAACATGCTGGGCAGCCTGCAGTCAGACCTGAACCGTCTGGGAGTGCAGACAGTGGCCAAGGGTGTGTGCGGAGCCTGTAAGAAGCCCATCGCAGGCCAGGTGAGACTGCTGTCCCTCCAACCTCCGGCGGGTACAGATCTCTGACAACCTGTCCCATGCCCAACTTCTGGCTTAGAGCCCTATACAGATCTCCCGCAACCAGATCTCCCGTGCCCCCCCCCCCCAGGTTGTGACGGCGATGGGCCGGACGTGGCACCCGGAGCACTTTGTGTGCACCCACTGCCAGGACGAGATCGGCTCCCGCAACTTCTTTGAGCGCGACGGGCAGCCATACTGCGAGAAGGATTACCACAACCTGTTCTCTCCTCGCTGTTACTACTGCAACGGCCCCATCCTGGATGTGAGTGTGGGGACACGCGCACCATGCCTACACACACACACACACACACACACACACGTGCACCATGCCTACACACACACACACACACACACACACACACACACACGCGCACCATGCCTACACACCACGCCTACACGCACGCGCACCATACCTACACGTATGCACATGCACCATAGCTACACATACACACGCCCTCACATACGCACAAGCATAGCCCATAGGTACACATATTTATGGACATACACACTTGCACACCCCATACATACATACTCACACACCAACGTATACAGACAAGCACTAGATCACCCGGATGTTTTCCTGTTTCTGTAGACCTGCCCAAGGCTAGATGTGTAGCTGTTGTAGAGTAGCGATAATGAGCCTGGCCGTGGGTTGGGCCTGATGAATCACCACAATATCGCTTCCCTGGCCCTTAACTTGGTCTGACAGTCAACAATTCCTGCCTTTCGCAGGCTCTCTTCATGGCCAGTCGCTCTCCTCTTAAAAAGGCAGATTTTTGCAACTGCTTGTTTTTGTTGCCGTTGTTGGCAGCAACAATGGGCCCATTGAACTGACTTTCCTGCCCCTCTCAGCAGGCTATAGCACCAATAAAGCACATCATTCTGGCCTGTTCTGAAGCCTTGTCAGATCTGGAAAACAGACCGTGATCATCTCAGCATTTCCACACCACTCCCCACATTTTTTCAGCTGAGGCTGTGCTGCTCTCTGCTGGTGAACACTGGGCATTACAGTGGCTGCATGACAAAAGCGTGAATCATCCCCCTTTTTTCTGACTTGCGGAGTTGCCTGTTGTGGAAATGATGTAAACATACAATATGGGTTATAGTTTTGCACTCAACTCACATTTCCACGTCATGTGCCTTAGAAACAAGTGGACATTTGGAACATTTTACTGTACTTATTTGTCATTGGTTGAATTCAGTTTAGAAATGGGCAGACTGATTTTCAGCAGGTTGGTACCCGTCCATTTTGAGTGTTTAAATTGAGTGACCGTCTGTTTTTTCCAATTTGCAGAAAGTGGTGACGGCACTGGACCGGACCTGGCACCCTGAGCACTTTTTCTGTGCCCTGTGTGGCTCTTTCTTTGGCCCAGAGGGTAAAGCACACGCACACGCACACGCACACGCACACGCACGTTCCGTGGAGCTGTTGGCATTTTCCTGTCTAACACCTTACCTCATTGGTGTTATGATGAGTAATCAGTCAGTCAGAACGGCTGAAGAGATCCGTACAAACATTCCCAACATTACCTTACAATAATTACAAGGTTTGTCTTATCAAATATACTATCAAACAAAAAGAAATGTATCATTTGTAATTCAGTAACTGGTCAGGGGTCTAAAGACTTTGGCAAGGCACTGCTAATGATAGAATGCCCTGCAGCCAAGTCCAAAACACAAGCGATTCTCTGTCACAACACAGGGCCTTTGTCAGACATGAATGTGGCCTGTTTTGCCCTCCGTCTTTCCTACTGACGTCACTGCTGGTCTGGACTGGGTTACTTAGAGAGTACCTTTACCGGCTGAGCAGTGGGAGGCTAGCAGGTATGGACAATCAGGCTGGCTGCTGCTGCCCAGGAGCCCACATTGGGCTCAGGGCTTCAGCACTTGTATGTCGCCCCCTGCAGGTTTCCATGAGAAGGACGGGAAGGCCTACTGCCGGAAGGACTACTTCGACATGTTCGCGCCCAAGTGTGGCGGCTGTGCGCGCGCCATCCTGGAGAACTACATCTCGGCGCTGAACTCGCTCTGGCACCCGGAGTGCTTTGTCTGCAGGGTGAGTGCGTGTCCTCTCTGTCTTTACCCGCGCGTTGCCATCCTGCTGGGCCTCACCGCGTCTCCCCTCTGCCCGTTCGCAGGAGTGCTTCACCCCCTTTGTGAACGGCAGCTTCTTCGAGCACGAGGGGCAGCCCTACTGCGAGGCCCACTACCACGAGCGCCGCGGCTCGCTCTGCTCCGGCTGCCAGAAGCCCATCACCGGTCGCTGCATTACCGCCATGGCCAAGAAGTTCCACCCGGAGCACTTCGTCTGCGCCTTCTGCCTCAAGCAGCTCAACAAGGGCACCTTCAAGGAGCAGAACGACAAGCCCTACTGCCAGACCTGCTTCATCAAGCTCTTCAGCTAGGGCGGGGCGGAGCCTGTCCTGTGTGCGTGTACATCCTGCTGTGTTTGTGTGCGTGTGCGTGTGGTTGTGCGCAGCAGAAGGAAGGAGATTTGTTGGAATGTGGATGGAGGAGGAGGCATGTCTGCGCCTCTACTCCGTAGTGGCAAGTTGCTTTTATATTAAATGTTCAGGAAAAAGGAAAATCCTTTTTTTTGTTTTTTTTTGTATAAATAACCACCATTTCTATGGTTGTGTGGGGGGCATGTTTTAGGGTTAGACAGCAGAATCCACGCTCACATGGGGGGTGAGTTTGAAACTTGAGAGACGCTCGAAGTAGCCTTTGGCACAGCTTGGCAGTAATAATGACAGGTGTTCTTTTGGGTTGTTTTTTGTCCATCCGTCTCACAACCGCTGTGAAATGCTTCTGGCGTCAGATTGACAAGCAGATCAGTGCTTAGCTAATGTGGGATTTGATAGTTTTTAGCCTAATCACTTTTTATTTTATTTTTGTACTTACCGAGCACATTGTTTCCTTTTTCAGGGTGAGCCTCTACATGTCTATACACAGTGCAGGCAGGGTGGGTGGAGCTATCCTTTATAGTACCGCCCCTTTTTACCCTGTGTTTTCTCTCTGTTTAATTTCCCTTTTAAGCTCATTAAAACTCTGATCTCTGTTTTTCTCTCGCTCTAGCTGCAGCTTGGTATGATCAGGGTCACATTTTTGTAAACTTTTCCTATGGAAATTTTTCACTTTTAGGCAAATCTTAGATTAAACGGGGAAACAAATGTCAGAATTAAATACTTTTCCTACCTATTTCATAGAACAATTTTTATCTTTCTTCAAGATTTGTTCCTGTAGTTCCATATATGCAAGATGCGCTAATATAATATATATATTATTATTATGTTATAATAATATAAAATAAAAACATGTGCGCAAACACACAAGGAAATGGATGCTGGGTTTTTAAGTAAAGTGTCTTCTACGGAGAGCACATGGTCCATATCCTGCCTTTAAACAGGACGGACAGATCCCCAGATTTCTCTGCATTTTTCACTGGTGCTCTGTGTACTTGCTGTGTAGTCACTGTGTGTGCGTGTGCGTGTGCGTGTGCGTGTGCGTCCGCCCGAGCTGGCCACTGCGGTCATTGCGGAATGGAGATGTGATGTCTTTGAGGAAATGTGAATTATTATTTTTGCCTCAGATTGTGTGTAAGCCCCCTTTGATATCATAGCAATAAATAAGTGAAGCCATTCTTGTTCAAGGCTTATTGCCAGGTTGCTAGCAACCTTCCAGTTTTTCTTCCAGTGTTGGTGCTAATATACCTTGGGAATTCTACAACAAAAACCCTAACTATCAGATGCTTTGCTTTTAATTCTGTTCTACTGTGCATATATATGTATCACAAAAACGTATCGTATGTTGAACATAAAACCACTCTGGAGGATTCTGTAATTTTAACAGTTGTTGACGGAAAATGTGGATTAATTACCTTTTTTTGAAAGTCCTGTAACCATGGAGATGTTTGTGACATCACTGTACTTCGTTTCCCTGTCCCTGCATCTCCTAGGTAACGGGCTAAATACTGGAGCAATCTTAAAACTGCTGTCTTGGCTTCTTGTGTGTTTGTTTTATTTACCTTAGTATAATCAATATATTATTTTGTCAACTTGAGTTGTATAATTGTGTGTTTGGTTCATTGATAATTTTGCCAGTCTTAAAGTTTAAATCCAGACCTTTTTATAAATATTGTGAAACTTTATTTCAGGCATGCAGGTTATGCGTAATGGTTAAGATTTTGGAATTGACAAGAAGATGGCAAGTTGAGATCCCATTAAAGCCACTGCTTTTTTAACCTTATGCAATGTTTTTAACTTTTGATTAATATAAATATTAATGCAATTTCAGAAGGTTCCTGTGGCTTGATGTGTCTACAAAGCCGGTGCATTTTTACAAGTTGGGAGGCAAGGAAGTCGAGATCTATATTTAATTTGTTTCTGAAATTATTATAAATAAGGCGGACACTTAGTGAGATGGTCCAAGAACCGTTCCTGCTATTTTTAAAGGCACTGACATAGATAAAAAAGCAACGCAAAGTTAGACTCGTAGCCGTACAGGGCTAGACAAGCATGGCCTCCTGTCAAAAGACTCACAGGCCACTACCCCTTAAAGGCCCTCTATCTGTTGCTCTTGGAGAGTCAGGGTTCAATTTTAGCTCTGAATCTAACGATCTATGCGATCTTGTATAGTAAACGGACGCGTCCCACATGGTTTAAAATCGCCGAAAAATAGTATGTTTTGCTAGTCATTTCATCAAGATAGATATTGATATTTTGCATCAATGAAACGGTTTCCTTGTGAAATTTTAGTGAATTTCTAAAATGCCAAACACCATGAGTTTCAAGGTTATAAAAAAAATGCTGTAAATACCCCCACCCCCCAATTTCTTTCTTTTTATTTTTATTATAAAAGCTGTGCTTGTGCCAAAAATGTCAATGCAATGTCTTACACACTGTGTGCATTTTGCCCACTTCCTGCTGCAAGTGGATTGGTCAAGCCAAATATGATGTCAGAAGGATAGAGGCGGGTATTAGCCTGTGTTCTGGCTGTATCCCCAACGTTCAATGGAAGACTGTAGTTGTATTGCTGTGTGCTTTCCAGTCCTGTGATAATGGTTTACCTGATTTAACATGCCTTCATGTTATCACAGCGGTTTAGTCACCCCAGCTTTGTTTTGTTGGAACACTTTTACACCCCCCCCCCCCCCTCAGCCGGTTTGGATTTGTCTGCCTCCTTATGTGAACTGTATCTGGATTTGCACGACTGTGCGTATAGGCACACATCCACTGAAATATTATCTGTCATACCTTTTTTTTTTTGGGGGGGGGGATCTTGTTGTCATGTGACCTGTTTTTCCCTGTTCTTTTTATCGGTATATTTTTCTTTGTTCATGTATGAATCATAAAATTTGATCTCCATCAATTAACCAAAGGGAACGTCTTTTTTCCCCCTCCAATCTATTTTCTTTCTGCTGGGCTGGTTAGTTTCTCTTGCCCACGGACTTGTTTCATGAGGGTCTGTGGTGCTTGGTGGCAAATGCCTTTGATTTCATGTGATAATGCCAATAATAAAATAAAAATCAGTAAACTGTGTTCACCTGGTTTTTATGGTTTGTTGGCTTCAAATCCATTTAAACAGTAAGTTAAATATGGTGCAGCATTATTGTCTCAAAACAAATCTGGAGCAAAGCATACTGCAATCAGTCAAGACCTTCTAGTTTAACAAGGTTTGTTTTAAATACATTAGCATGACCCCAGACAGTGGATGGTTTTGATTTGTGGTAATAGACAATACCAGAGCAAACGTCACTAGAATACACTTAAATATCTTAAATAATTTTTCTAAAGGCTTTTTTCAAATATTTAACAATATGGCAAGCCAAAATATGATTTAGAGATATCTTTCATTAAATTAAATCCTTTAACGTCGTCTCTTAATAATTATCTTTAAATTGTTTTTAGATATCTAACTACTAAGCATTTCAACATATCTAAATGTTTTAAAGAAATCTGCAAATAGGAAGCAGTTTAAAATATCTGGAGTAAGGAATTGATTTTAAGATGCCTAAAAAAGTTTATATCTGCAAATGAATAGGAAGTGATCTTGATATCTACAAGTTAATTAAATATATCTTTAAATTCTTAGATAGGTACTTTATTCATCCCCATGGTGAAATTGCGGTAAGATATTTGAAGGCATTTGAACATATTTAAATATATATTTTAAATATGTTCTTTCAAACAGTAACGTTACACAAAAGGCGTCTTTAAAGCCCCGAAGTACTGCAACGAGAAAATAACGCTTAAAAAGTTGTGCACATCAGTAAGTGTTGTGCGTACTAACTACACTAACTTGTAACAAGTGCTTTTTAATCTTTATCAATATCTATTATTTCCGAGTATCGCGTGGTATGAGAGATAGAGTACCTTGATCATACCACGTCAACGTTACTCAAAGCCTAACACATGATTGGCATAAATGAAAACCAATCATAACATTACATTTCCTTTCAACGACTTCGCTATGATTGGTCGTTTTGACCCAGTATAACTGTGTGGTTCTCCGCCTATTAGGTCCTCTTTCTTTCACGCGTCCCTACCGTGAGGTAATACTTGATATATGTGCGAAGCGTAATTGATCATTTTTGAGACTGCTAAAGAACTTGGCGATGGTTGATTAAGTTAGATTGGTTTAGGATTCGTATGTTTTTTGTTTTTAAGTGTTATCATTCGAGCGTGTCCTTCTAAAAGATCAAAATAACCATTATGTAGAATTGCGGCCTAGTCGGTGGTAACATGTTACCGCCATGTGAGGCCGCTTTGTCATTCGGCTTTTGTGGAAAAAATACTCGCTCATTGGCCGTTTAATATTTTATCTACTTATTATTGATATTTATCTTTTAATATACATGCTATGTAAGCGTGGTGGGCTACTAGCTGTCTAGCTACTTACACAGGCTAGGCTAGGCTAATGTAGTAACCAGTTAATGGAACTAGAAGGTTCTCGCCACAATATGCGCAGCCGTGTTCATTGTGTGAACGTGCGTATACGTCTGAGGTCCTGTGGTTTTAATGTCCATCGTTCTCTTTACAGTTACCCACCTTGTCTTTAAACCAGCTTTGTTGCGATCCTTGGAAGCACTGTAAAGATGCCCAGGGAAGACAGGGCCACGTGGAAGTCCAATTATTTTATGAAAATCATCGTAAGTCTTTTTAAATTGTGGTACACGTTTTTCGTGATGTTTGATTCTGTTACAAGTGGAATTGCGTGAGCGACGATGCAAACGTTTGATCAGAATACATTTTCACGAGTGTAAAATGGTGCGATCGCAGTACAAAACGATGACTTTGTGTTCTGGCAGGATAAGTTACAGAGCAGCTTGTACGGTGCTGTGCTGTCGTTCCCCCTGCACACAGGAAACCGTTTCCTACTATCCCTGTTTGTCTTCATCCCACGGCTCACAGGGACGCTTGGTCTCGAACATTTTTCGTCTCTGTAGCGTTTCAGAAGGATTGAGGGAAGGCCCTATGCCTTTTCCGTTTAACATGGCAGGCCTGCACTTGCCAAATATCTGAACCCTGTTCCCTTTGCTCTTTCAGCAACTTCTGGATGACTACCCAAAATGCTTCATTGTTGGGGCTGACAATGTCGGC
Organism: Hiodon alosoides; assembly: GCA_025775065.1. Classification (NCBI taxonomy): domain Eukaryota; kingdom Metazoa; phylum Chordata; class Actinopteri; order Hiodontiformes; family Hiodontidae; genus Hiodon; species Hiodon alosoides. The sequence goes on from JAOYSI010002119.1 coordinate 8,235, forward strand.
TCCAAGCAGATGCAGACCATTCGCCTGTCCCTGCGCGGGAAGGCGGTGGTGCTGATGGGCAAGAACACCATGATGCGCAAAGCCATCCGTGGGCACCTGGAGAACAACCCTGCGCTGGAGAAGTGAGTGTGACTCTGTGGTTTGTGTTCTGGCAGGATAAGTTACAGGGCAGCTTGTACAGTGCTGTGCTGTCGTTCCCCCTGCACACAGGAAACCGTTTCCTACTATCCCTGTCTGTCTGCATCCCACGGCTGGCAGGGACGCTTGGTCTCGGACATTTTAGTGTTGCTAAATAATTGTCATTTAGGGTTTTGTTTAAAACTGATATCTAAAGGCACTATTTGAATGCTGGTTGGCGTAAATTTCTCCTGGCTGACAAGTTATTGTGGAAATGTGGAGGGATTCCCACTGGGTCCCCAAATATCACCGTTTCTTCAGATGAAGATTGGTGGATTTCCATTAATGACCGTTCTGTCTGACAGGCTGCTGCCCCACATCCGTGGGAACGTGGGGTTCGTCTTCACCAAGGAGGACTTGACAGAGATCCGAGACTTGCTTCTGGCTAACAAGGTGAAGCCTTTTACCTCCAGCTAGCTACCGCCAGTGTGTGCCAGATATTTCAGTTGACTACCTGCTAGGTATTTGTTTTGCACACCCTCAATTGCGCCTCATTAATTTGGTCAAATGCACGTTGCTTGATTGACTTAAGGTTGATTATTGGCTGTCGGGACAGACACTAGTGTGTACATTTCATATTGTTGCCATTGTGCGTTTGGGTCTCATTTCCGATACTGTCCCGTCCACTAGGTGCCAGCTGCAGCCCGTGCTGGTGCCATCGCACCCTGTGAAGTCACTGTGCCAGCCCAGAACACTGGGCTTGGACCTGAGAAGACCTCCTTCTTCCAGGCTTTGGGCATCACCACCAAGATCTCCAGAGGAACCATTGAAATCCTGGTGAGAAGAGGGTGCCTGGGTGGCTTGGGACAGTTTATTGTAGAACTGGCTTGGGGGGAGGCTATGGCACTCCGGTCCCTACCTCAGTTTGTCTTGGTCAACTGAGTTTGTTCCTTGGCAATTACCAAATTGATTTAATATGTTTAGGGGTTTGTTTTGTGTGGTAGATGTACACTGCATCGTTTTAATTTGAAAGACTGTTTGAATTTAATTTTAAGATTTCAAGTTTAAAATTCTTCACTCGCTTTCCATATTTGCTAGCTCTGGACCTTTTGTTTGAATAGCTACTGTATATTGGCAGGATAAGTTACAGAGCAGCTTGTACAGTGCTGTGCTGTCGTTCCCCCTGCACACAGGAAACCGTTTCCTACTATCCCTGTCTGTCTGCATCCCACGGCTGGCAGGGACGCTTGGTCTCGTACACTCGGCCATGTCTGCCCCGCGCAGGCTGTCGCTTTTGCTCAGAGCGTCCCTCACGGTTGCTGTTGACGTTTCTAGGGTGTGCGGAACATCGCCAGCGTGTGTCTGCAGATCGGCTATCCCACCATCGCCTCCATTCCTCACACCATCATCAACGGCTACAAGAGGGTCCTGGCTGTCGCCGTGGAGACGGACTACTCCTTCCCCCTTGCTGACAAGGTATGCCAACTTTTTGGAGCGGTCATCGATTACAATAAGCACTGATGGGCTACTGCTCTGTGGCTATAGTACAGTATATTTATCGCTGGACCATACATATGCTGTCCTACATAACTGGTAGCGTTCCTTGACTTCGATGCAGGATAAGTTACAGGGCAGCTTGTACAGTGCTGTTCTGTCGTTCCCCCTGCACACAGGAAACCGTTTCCTACTATCCCTGTCTGTCTGCATCCCACGGCTGGCAGGGACGCTTGGTCTCGGACACTTATCACTTTCCTACAGCCAAGGATGGCTCAACTTGTGGACGTTGTCAAATGCCAGTTTGAACCTGGTTTCCGCTGACCGTTGGTAATGCAGTGTGTAGCTGTTTCCAATGCAAATCCTCTCTCCCTCCCCCAGGTGAAGGCTTTCCTGGCTGACCCCTCAGCGTTCGCTGCCGCCGCCCCTGTGGCCGCTGCTGCCACCGCCGCAGCTGCCCCTGCCGCTGCCAAGGAGGAGGTGAAGGAGGAGTCTGAGGAGTCGGACGATGACATGGGCTTTGGTCTGTTCGACTAGGCAACAGAAACCCTTAATTCACCGGCTGTGAATTCGCGACTCAATAAAGACTTAATGCTCTTATATTTTTGTGGTTTCATTCATTTGAAAAAATTGCCTACTCCCAAAATGTTAGTTTGATTACAGAAGACGCTGGGTTTTAGTCATGCTGCAATGTTAACTCAAATATGCATTTAAAAAAAGCCATGCTTGGGTATTGCTAGGCCGTTGATCTAGGTGCAAACCTTGGCTCATGTTTGTTGGATTTAGGTTAACGGGTTTAAGAAGTTCTTTGAGGCACTGATGGTGTGTCTCTCCACACACACTTGAAGGCGCATTAGTGTGCTAGTCTCGCCATTACGAACCTGGGTTGTACATTCTTGAACATCAGCACATACATTTTCAGATCTCCAGATGGCTAAAAGGACATCCTGTGGTGTCTTCATGAGTAAATGTGTCAGTTGTTACATTGAACACATCCAGGCTGGAATGAACTGAAAGTCCTGAAATGCTTTTAATTTGTTAAAGTTAAAAAGCTGCAGTACTTCAACAGCTGGTTTCAATGTCCGCATAGTATGTCCTTGCTTGGCTGAAGTCCAATATTGCAGAATGTAGTCAAGTTCTATTTGGCGCGTTTTACAAACCGGATGTGTTACAAAGCACTGAATAGATGGAGTCATCTGTTTGCCTAACTAAAAAACATTGCAATGGTGCTCCTCTGTGAGCCGTAGGGGGCAGTGAAGTGATGCTACAGTTGGAGCTTTGAAGTATGCGGTTCAGTTTCCACGGTGATCGTCTTTAGTCACACATCCGGACATGCCTGATCTGCTCAGTGCTGCAGGATGTGGCTTTTATCAGAATAACGCAACACTTCTCATCGGGCGAGGCTCAAATTCGTGTAGTTTGTATTGTTAACCTAACAATGAGTTCAGAGGCGTAGCGTGATTTAAAAAGAAAACGTGATCAAAGTTTGCATTTCGCAGTGATGCTCGAGTATACCTATTTTAAATCCCCCTTCTCTTTCCGTTTGAAATCCATTATTACATGTGTGACTCGGGCCCTATTTTATTTCCTAAACGGCTTATTTTGTTTAGAAACGAGAAACTCGACGACAATGAGTTAAATACATGTTTCTGACTGCCTTTAAAGTGGAGGGGGAAGAATAGATTAACGTAGCAAAAGACTTAACAAATTCTGCCACATGTATTTAGGGTTGGCTTTCAAAAATGTGGCCACAGTGACATCCATATTAAAAAAAGAATCTAAATTATGCTGTACCAAACATACAATACGGTTTTCTGCATATGGCGCCATCTGTGGTGGCCGGAATTTGCTTTTGTTTTGCGTCCTAGCTGCGACTGCGTACTGGAGTAAGAGTCGTTGATACGGGGACACTCCAAAAGATCAAGGCGGGGTGTCCGACTGCTTGCTGTTGAGGGAGAAGGCTGCCGTCACCTCGAAACCCCGAAGAAAAAGCCGCTGGCTTTTAGTGGAGGAGGAGGGGGGAGGCACTTGGACACCGGCGGGAGAAAGACGCCTTTCTCATAGCGGGGAGAGGGTTTTCAAATCCTGGGCCAAGTGTTCGCAGAGGGACTTGAAACGCAAAAAGGAGGCGAACCACCAAGAAATCACAAGCATGGCGAGGGATTACGATTACCTCTTTAAATTGCTTATAATCGGCGACAGCGGTAAGGAAAATCCCGGGATGTGTATCTGTAGATGGGCCTTATCGTCTGTTTTTATGTAGCTATTACAATGTGAATAGGGCTTCCTGTTGTTTTTTTAATGTGTGTTGTGTTTTGGTTGCCAGCTATCGCATACTGTTGATACGATAACAAAAATATATTTTTGCGTGTTTTTTTTAGTGATTTAGTCGAGCCATCACCACGTAAATGTAGGACGGGTGTTGTATCAGAAGGGCTGGGAATGTCACTGCTCATGTATATCAGCAGGCCGGATATACCTTGGAAAACGACACATTCAACGTTGGGTCCAAACACAGGATATTTTGCAATAAGTATTGAGTGCTCTCGGCCACCCAGTCACCGTTACTGTCAACGTGGTACTTTTTAATTAGACAGAAAGCTGAGTGTTGATAATTAGTAAATGGTCAATTCAGCTGGCTAGTAGTATGGCTGTCAGACTGTTTAGTTCACATATATTATGCTGTTTTTACCTTCTTGGACGTTTTACATAACTTTTTCTTTTAGGTATCCAACAAGTGTTTCTAAGATTATTAATACCTACTCAAGTAACTAGCAAGAACTATGAATTTTTACTGATTCAGATATTTGCAGTGTGTACATCCGTCAGAAGAAAATGTCAGTCGACTCTTATCTCGCTTAACTAATCTCCGGTTCTCTTAAAAAGAAAATTGATATTTGATATTTTGGCTTCGTCGGTAGTCCCTTCTATACAATATATTTTCTTGGTACTCTTTATGTAATCCTTGTACTAAATTGGTGTCTTCACTTAGCTGAAACTGCAATAAACAGTTTGACATGACTTGTGTGACCTTCTACAAGTAATAGGTATACTGTTCTGTTTCCTTAACAAATCGGCATTTACCTTACTCTAACCTAATTGACAGAACACTAAACTTTTTTTAATTGAAAAGAATCTTTAGCGATTTGAATGCTGAATGTTGTCACAGCCTTGTTCGTTGATTTAAACATTTTATTTCAATGCCACATTGTGGTGGGGTAGTAGTATCCCCCATGGGCGATAAAGTACCGGGTTACTGACAGCCCCTAACACCCCACCACAATGTGGCATTGAAAAAAGAATGGTAGTTTCTTTAGAATAATGAGAAGTTATTTTCCTATAGAAAAGTTGCTTCCTAAGCAAGAAGCCTTTATTTAAAGATGCTGACATATTCGACTGAAGTGTGTACTGTGAATTAAATGTATTTGGTGATAGTGTGTAGAGTGCAGGTTTGTTGAGGAGTTGTGTGTGTGTGTGTGTGTGTGTGTGTGTGTGTGTGTGTGTATAGAGGTGTTTTGGGAGGTCTAGAGTGGATGTTTTTTAGCGTTAAACTAGAGGAGATCATTTGACTATTGGTTATTTTTGATAGCTTATCTGTGGCAGTGCATTTAGTTTTGTTCATGAGTTTTTGTTCTTGGAGTGTACCTTCAGTTTCTCCTATGAGCTGTGAGCACCTGTGTCAAATGGACAGCGTGTTGGGTGTCAATCTCCCGCTGAGTGTCAGAGAATTGGCTAACAGTGCAAACCAATCAGCCAACAGTGCAATCTCAGAGTGTGGTAGATTATGAGAAAGAAACGGTTGACTCCTGGTCGTGGTTGTGAGGTGGGTTTTGTAATGAGACCTGGCTTGTCTCCTGGGGAATAGGTGCCCACGCAATCTCTCCGCCCCTTCTTTTCCTAAGTCCACCAATGGCGGCGCAGCAGCTGACAGCGTTCTGCCCTGATAAACAGGTTCAGTAAGCGGGCGACTCATACCAAATGCGTGCATCGTGGTGACAGAATTTCAGTTTGCAGTGGACCGTTCCGAAAAAGTTGGTTTTAAAGGACATTACTCCTGAAATAGATGTTGGAGGTTGTGGAGCTGGGCATTGTTGCTACGGGAGACGTGTGTGTGCGCGCCTGTGTGTGCGCGCCTGTGTGTGCGCGCCTGTGTGTGTGTGTGTGTGTGACTGACAATCCAGGAATGGGCTCTCTCCGTTTTCTCGATTTTGGTCTGTTGCAGACAGCTAATTTGGACAAAAATAATAATTAACATCTTTTAAATGCAGGTTAATTGTAGTTTTTTTTTTTTTTTTTTTTTTTTTAAATCTCTGCTATTCTTTCTCCCTTTTCTTGGATTAGGGAAAAAAAGTTCACAAACTCAAAAAACACTGCTTTGATGCAGGGTTTAGACAGCACTATGACACTATGAAAGTGTCATTATGTGAAACCACCATAGCTTTCACACTTCCCCTGGCAGCTCCTAACAGGGAAACTGGCCCTGCGTAGGGGAATGGGCCACAAAGGGTTCCATACCTTTGTGCTGTGCTGTGCTGTTTCTGTGCGGAGTTGTATCTTTCTGCAAATTCATTCAAACAGAGAAGTCAGCTTGCGTGTATGGTTGAAGCGCTGTTATTGGGGGGCAGTCCCAGACACAAGGACTTTTGGTTTCGTTTGTTTAGGCAGGAGTATGAGGTTTTGCTGCATCTGTTCGATGTCTGCAGGACTCACAAACCAATACACGCGTGATCAACCGGTTTAACTCGCCCCTCACTCCCGTTTTTCTGGATCAACTGGGGAGAAACCGTTTGTTTGGGGTTTTTTTGTGCCATGGCTAATAGCTATTTTCTCTTTCCCAGGGGTGGGGAAGAGCAGTCTACTGTTGCGGTTTGCAGACAATACATTTTCAGGTAGGTGCCCTGCCTGGTAGGCAGACGCGCGGCCCGAGGAGCCCTGCCTGGTAGGCAGACGCGCGGCCCGAGGCTCTTCCGTTTCTGAGGGGGCATGCACACTGAAACCCTGTAACGGAATCTGCGCTCTGAGCTCAGTGCGTGTCCATCTCACTGGACAAAAGCCTAGGAAGAAGAAGCAGAGGGAATCATAACTCCAAGTTTCGCGTGTGTCACACAGGCAGCTACATCACAACCATCGGGGTGGACTTCAAGATCCGGACGGTGGAGATCAACGGTGAGAAGGTCAAGCTGCAGATCTGGGACACAGCGGGACAGGAGCGCTTCCGCACCATCACGTCAACGTGAGTATCCAGCAACGGGGGTTTGCACTCGAGGGTCATCTCAGCCGTTTTTTAATGTAAATTTCATAACCTTTCCAACAAATTGGTTTTAGCCTGTCGTTCTTGTTCACAATTGGAATATGATTTTAATTTCCGGTGTTTGGAAACGTTGAGAACACGCTTGTCTAACTAGTTCAGCCGGCAATGTCATGAGTCAGCCCCAAAACCCCAGACATACTGTAAGTCTATTGGATTGGATTATCTAAATGATTGGGTCTTCTTCCAGCTAGCTCCTTGTGGTTAGCATCGATCATGTAACAGATTAGCGTTAGCATTGTTGGCAAGTAGTCCACACAGGGTGTGGCTAGCTTTGACCTGACACAACGGTAGCTTGAGTAACACGTTGTTGTGTGCGGTTTTTGTCACTGATTAGCGTTAGCATTGTTGAGGGGCGTCCACACAGGGAAAAAGCTAGCGCAGATTGTTCCTCTGCGTTTTCGCGCTGTCCCTGGTGAGTGTCAGATGTGGTACCGTTGGATTAAGTGTGATTTTTAACTTCTGTCTCCTCTAATGCCGTAAACTTTTCTCTGTGTTCCCGTGCAGAATGTGGACGTTTACATGAAATTGTTGTATCGGCGAGGTTATGTGAGCAGTGGTTTCTTTGCTTCCAGAGTCCATCGTTTTCTAAGGGAAAAATTCCCGGACTAGCTTACCAGCCCTAAACATTAGATTTGCGTTGTTTAGCAAACTGCCCTGTCTTGGTCTGTTGAAGGACGGATATTCAGGGATCCCCTGACGCGAAGTCAATCTGAAACTCAGAACAGGAGTGCTAAATAATAGAAAAACTGCTGGGAAACAGAAAAGGGAAGCGCAGTTCCATACAATTTATAAATCTGTGCTTTACTGAGAATCGGCTGGGGGAAATAAAAACCGAGAATGTGGAGAATTCCTTTGGTAGAATGAGCTGAATTTATGAAAGAGTTCAGGTACGCATTGTAAGTGTGACTGATTTTAGCTCTCTGCTCCGTGAACGATGTAGACGTGGATAGCTCAGTGCTGAGAGAACGATACGGGGAGGGTCAGCCAAGCGGCAACTAAATGGACCTCTTTAGGTTCTCAATGTGAACAACACTTCCAGCCTCTTTAGTGTCCGTCTCGACGTGAACAACACTTCCAGCCTCTTTAGTGTCTGTCTCGATGTGAACAACACTTCCAGCCTCTTTAGTGTCTGTCTCGACGTGAACAACACTTCCAGCCTCTTTAGTGTCTGTCTCGACGTGAACAACACTTCCAGCCTCTTTAGTGTCTGTCTCGA
>JAOYSI010002120.1:0-16371 GCA_025775065.1 Hiodon alosoides
TTTGAGGCCCCACCTCACAACTTACAGGACTTATAGGATCTGATGATAACGTCTTGGTGACAGATACCACAGCACACACACAAACATATATATATATATATATATATATATATATATATATATATGTGTGTGTGTGTGTATGTGTGTGTGTGTGTGTTAAAGATATACTGATAATAATATATTAATAATATTTTCAGGAAACTGAATGACTACAGACATATTAAGTGAAACCACAATTAATCATTAGTCCAAACTGGGAAATTTTTTGTACATTTGGAAATTAGCAAACATCCATTACACTTGATCTCCCCATCCAGGAACTGTACTCAAACAAAACCCAGGGCTTTCCAAAAATGTTCCCACAAACACAGGATTTACAGAACTCTAAATCGCATCCCTCTTATCACCTAAACCAGATCCAATCCAATTCAATAATGGTGGATCTGTTATGACATGGGCAGCTATCTCATGGGGTCATTGGGTCCATCTTATGTGGCCAAGTGCAGGCTATTGATTGGATGACACAATAAAAGCATAAAAATGTTGAGGATAATGGAAAGTACCACATATAGGACATTAATGGGAATGCTATTAATAGTATTGTTTTTTCACTGTCCCGTTAAACCGAAAGAGTGCATTATCTAGAGCTGTTGATCCTTGAGCTCGGGCTGCATCCTCAGGCCAAAAAAATAGATAACACTAAATAAAGAAATCTGTTTTAAAGAAATCTCTCTGATGCTGCAATTGGCTTGGCTGGGTTGCCAGAGAGCATGACGAAAACTTTGGCTAGGTGGTAGGAATGGTTGCAGGAAAAAAAGATCAAAATACTTAATGTTCATTCTGGTAAGACGTTGAAAGTAAAGCACTCAGCCCAAAACTGGGGAAGAATGAAAAAAAAAGAAACTTTTCTGCCCCCCTCCTCTGCAGCCCCAGCTCTTACTTGGCTGAGAAATAGAGACTGTTTCTCGCCAGGGTAATTTTTCAGCGCTGTACAGGGGCTGGAGGCATGAAAGTAATCGGTGCTTTCTGCAGGGCAGTGTAGACTGGGCATGAGCAGAGCTGAAGGGGTGGTCGGTCCACATCTGTGGTTCATGTTCTGCAGGCAGAAAACGGATGTTAGGTGAGTGAGACGGTGGTCTCCACCACATTTTATGCTTGCTTTCTTTCCTGTCTCTTTTTGAGGCAATTGGATTCTGGTGCCCCTTCGTGAAGAGAGAGGAATTTGAGTGGGGTGCTATCAACTTTTCTGCGCCTGTGTGCTCTCATGGGCAGTTGTTGGCCGGGAATGAAGGCGCAGTGCTGTTTCCAGTGATATCATCATGGCAATGCCCTTCTTTGGTAACACAACGTCTTAGAAAGACCTGAGTGGCTTGGCCTCCTTGGACTTACAAAACAGAATTTAGGCGTTTGACGTATGGACGGCTATAGTCTCCAAGTGCCAAGCCAGTCTCTATCAAGCACTCTGTCATCCTCTAAGGTTTAAAAACGTTAAAACGGGTTACTTCACACAGACTATTCCTTAATCCCCTCACTCCCGTTTTCTTTCTTTTGTTCTTTCCCCACCACCCCTCTGCCTCATATTCCCACACTGTCCTTGCATTATTTATTTGTTTTTGTGAATCTAACCTTCACCTCTTCTTTCATAGCCGAATGCACTGAAGCAGCTCCCCACCCTACCTCCTCATGTTCATCTAACTATGACTCTGTGGCCATATGACTATGGCCAGCAGTGGGTGCTAGTACATTACTGGAAATCGGAAAGTGCTGAGACTGTCAAGACGAAGTACACTCGAGCTACTTAGCATATTTAAACTACATTTTATACTCTATGATATCCTGCTTCAGGAGGATCATATAGCATCTATTGCAGAATTCTTTGACAAAGACAAAGAATAAACGAAAATTTCTTCTGGTGAAAATTTTCTTGTAAATGAGGCTATAGTTATTTGTTATATTCATCTTTTTAATGCTCAAATTCTTCTTTCTCCTGGTGATATTGAATATATTTGAAAACAAAAAGAATGAGCGAGCATGGGGGAATGCCCTTAATTACAATTTAAAGAACTTGCCCTGGCCTCCAATGCATACACAGAATTCAGGCTAAAATTCAGGTTAAATAGTTTATTCACATATTCTTTCTTTATTTCTGAAGAAGGTCCGTTTATACCCCAGATTTATCAAAAAAAAAAAAAAAAAAAAGATTTTGAGTTGAAAGCTTATGTTTACCAGTCAAATTTCCAGGCAGTGAAAAGAAGAATAATAAATGAACTTTACACATTGCTGATATAGATGTCCAGATGACAAACATCTAGAGTGCTTTTTGTTATTAATGTTAAATTTACCAACCACTGATACATTGATAAAACGACAATCTGATTCATAATTAAAAAATTATTTGAAAATTTGTGCTACTTGATAACACAATGCAAGAAAGGTTCTGTAAGCTAAAAAACTATACACAATTAAATGCTTATTGAATCGTAAACTTCTACAATGTTATTGTAGTTTACAGGTAATGGCTGTCTATCATAAAAAGAGGTTGAATTGTCTTTTCGTCTGGTGGTGGATTCAAATATAGGTACAAACAGTTAAAGGCAAAACAGAACAGTCACAAAATTACAAAAATATAATCAAATGCAGTTACAAAACTGCAGTTAATTAGAGTTAAGGTACAGTCCCACAATGTGAGCAAAGTACTTTCAAACTGCATGAGTAAATAGTGACATACCAATTAACCACTTACACATACTTGGTAAACATGAACTAATCATTTGTTAACAATTTATTAGCAAACATTAAATTTAAGTCTTCCCAAGTGGGATTCATTCCTGGCAACAATGCTGCAAATGACACAGCAATCCTTTCAGATTCTAGTTTCAGCTACAGTATGTTCTCAGATTCAAGTGATGAAGAACACTTCACATGTGCAGGCCCGGAACATCAGTTCTCGAGCAGTTCTCATTTTTCTAAATGGTTCATTTTAATAAACGGTTTTAAATAAAAGTTTAAAAACTCACAAAAGCGACTATGGATCTAATGAGGAGACACTGATTTTATATATATATATATATATATATATATATATATATATATGTGTGTGTGTGTGTGTGTGTGTGTGTGTATGTGTGTGTCAAAGGGTTTTTACAGTGCTGCCTCTCTTTTTTAACACTGCCTCTTCTCTCATGCCTGAATTTCTCATTCCTAATTAACAACCTATCCACCAGCTATAAATGGAAAGTAATTAACTAATCCAATCAAAAAAAAAACAAAAAAAAAAAACCACACATCTTGAATTCTATATACCGCAGTAGCAGCATAAATAGAAAATAGCAGACGTGCAGAACATTTTACAGGTGCACCACGATAGACTTAAGCTGAACAGTCTCATAAACATATAGCCAGTGTATGGATACATCCACGTTGAGTATCAATCAAATCGGATTTCTTTTAAAACTGTTTTCTTATTTATCATTGCCAGAAGCACTTGCAGCCAGGCAGCCTTTTTGAGGTACTCTGCTGCTCGGAAATTCAATAAAAGCGTTCTGAAGAGAGCCTGGGAACAACTTATGCAAGTGATTTGTTTGTCTTACTAGTCACTTTTTTAACTTCTAAAAGTCTCTATCCAAGTTCTGAAATAATTACAATAATGGTACAAGAAGTCTACCGTGACACAATTAGTGATAATAGATTTAAAAATTATTTCCAAGAAAAATAATTGTGTGCTGCAGTTCAGTTTTGAAGCCAAACATTTCCAATGATGTATTTTATAAGTAAGAATTTTAGTTGAAGATCAAAGCGAACATCTTAAATATTCCTAATGACTTGCATAAACACTTTAATGCCAATAACAAGTTTGATAATGTTGAAGTAATCGCAAGGAGTCAGGCTTCACACACTTATACACACACAAACACACACACACACACACACACACACACACACACACACACTCACGGGGGAACAAAAACAAAACACAATGAAAGAAAACAAACAAATCATTGTGGCTTCCCACTCAAGGGTTCTGCTATAAAGATAACAAGTAAAAACAATAAAGGAAAAACAATAAATCCAAAAGAAACAAGGGCCCTGGAGGGGAACTGAAAAAAAAACAAAACAACCAGTGTCATTCCCAGCTCCCTTAGCACTGGACGCTATTCAGTGGGCTCTGGGTCGTAGTCCGTTTTTCTCTTTTCCGGCTTCATGCACCTACTGGGAGACTGACAAGTCTTAAAATTCTAATTATAAGGATTGAAAATCCACAGAATGTGGCAGTGGCCGTTTCCCTTTCAGGCCTGTTGTGTCCCATGATAATGTTTTGGAAATTGTTTTATTTTCACACCATTAATGGGAATTTAAACAATCCCCTTTTGTCCAATGGTTTGTATGCACAAAGACCCTGAACATTTGTTTTGCCCAGGGTGCTGAGAGTTTTTAGGGTTCAACAATACAGTATGAAGGCATTGAATATGTTTACATTCGTTCAAGGTTTCCTTTACGACTCAGAAACATCACTGAAAACACAATATAAAGGAGATTCACAAGTTTATATTGGTGTAAAACTTAGGTGTAAATGCACAGGCTAATTCCATTTCTATATAATTTATTATAATAAACCCAATTCAGTCAGCCACTGTACATATACTTTTGTTTGTTCTGGGCTCTTTATTAGTGCTTAGTCTGTCATCTGCATAAATCATCCAGATCCTATTTTTTTCTTTTTCATATAGCTGTATTTTATTAACCCGGTTTTGTATTCTACCTGCCACTGCGTATTGTCGTTCAGGGAATAATTTTACTAAGTCTGGATTATACTAAAATATAAATAAAATACAAATGTATAAAAATTATATTCATTTATCAAAATTTCATTAGTAATCCATTGATGCCACCATTATCAGTAAATGACCAGATCATGTATCTAAGAAGATGATTCACATAGTCATAGTTGGTAATGGAATTCAGGGTGCAAAAGCATTAAAACACCAGATTAAGAAGAAAATATCATTTGTGAGTAATTTTACATTTCAATAGAATATGCAGTATGGACTTTTAAGATTAATTCATCATCAAGGCTTTTTACTGTTAAGGTTTATACATAAAAAATTCTGTGGGCTTCTCTCCGCTTTAGAATTTCATCAAAGTAACCTTCCTTTGGTGACTGTTTAATCTTTTCAGTGCCACAGAATCATAAAATAGATAATGATAGAGATCATTCAAATGTATTGCAAAAGGATAACCTTGATTATTTCTGTTTGTTGCTTTGTGTTCTCTGGCTCATGCAATTTTTTCCAACAGCACATATTTTTTCCTTTGGGAGGGTGGCAGAAAAAGGTACACTTTCTGCTATTGTCACCCTAAACACAGGGTCCAAAGCTATACGTACAATTGTGTATGGGGCTTTTCTAGAGATTTTGTGAATCCACTGCTGTAACACATGCACTTTATTGTCTTAATCGATTGAAATGAACACAGGTGGTCCTTTATTAAATTTAACTTAATTTAAATTTTATTCCAGGCATGCAGGGGCTCTCTCTCACTCACATGTATATATGCTTGCCACCTCTCAAACTTGCACGGACACGCACAGCTGGTCTGTTCTTTTTTTGAGATGAAGGCCTCTTACATTTCTATTATGGTATCACATTTTCAGTGCACTGGTAAAGTGAAACATCACCATCAACATTCCATTGGAGAAACACAAAAAAAACTTGAGTACCATTGATTCAATGGGACCAAACTCTCTTTGTATCGTGTTAAATAAATACAAATTACACCTTCCAGAGACTTACTGGAGATTGGTTGATTTTTTTCTTAATCCAGCCAGGAGAAACACAGAGGTTGCGGTGAAAAAGGTGGCTCATGCCCTGTTAAAGAAGTCTCCTCCATTTCTTTCGCTAGGGGACAGGCCAACCAAAACAACAACCCGAGATTGGAGCATGTGAAGATAAGGGCCAAAAAAAAAGGGAAATAAAAGAAAACAGAGTACTGTGCAAAAGTCTTAGCCACATAAAAAAAAAAAAAAAAATTCTGTAAAGCAAAGATGCTTTCAAGAATAATTAAATGAAAAGTTTCTGAATATAAAATAAACACCAAAAAAATAAAAATAAAAACAACCAAAAAAGAAAATCAATTTTTGGTGTGACCACCTTTTGCCTTTAAAACTGCGTCAATTCTCTCAGACATACTTTAATTTGTCTCACTTGCTTCTGGTGTGGGTAGTCCCGCCCTCCATGGTACTGCCCGTGTTCCGGAATGCGTATCCCATGGTTACTCTCCAGAGTGCTGCGGTGCTCCAATCCAGTGCCGCAACTTCCCGCTGTGTCACAGGTCACCAAACCATTCAGGGCCTTAAAAGTTAGCAGAAGAAACATAAAGTCAGCCTACTGCGTCTGTACTGACAGACCTTCTGTGTTTATCTCAGCTCTACGATCATCTGGGAAATAGCTTGTTTGCAGACATACACTTTTTAACTCGCAGTCGTCTATGAAATGCACGGTCAGAAGCAGGCCTGCATGTTCTGCTTGACCATAGATCAGTTTTGGTGGAGAAGTGAATGACATTTGTTAGCCTATCAGTGAGTTTTTCTCAAACCTCAAAATAGAACTTTGACAGTACATCTTCGTCAGTGCATTTTTGGCTGGGTAACTTATATTTAGGATCGATGGCAAGCACCCTCCAGAATCCTGTCTTTTCTAATGTGCAGATGAGGACTAAATCTTTCACAATGTGTTAGGTCACCGCAGCCATTATCTTCTACCACTTTGCACTTTTCTGTTAATATGGTGTGCTTCAAAGAATACAACACTGCTATGGTTACATGCTTGTTGACAGCAGGATTGTGTTTGGCAGCGCAAGTAGAAGCATCAGCTCCACAAAGTTTAATGCGAGCAGTCTTCATGCTCTATGGGGTGTTATTGCCTGAGGTGGTGGAAAAGATTCTTTTCAGGCATACTTTACACAGAACGGTGCTTTTTTGACCTCTTAAAACTGAACCATTTCCAGCTGTGACTGCCCCTTTTTGTGATCTTAAACGCAGTTCTCCACTAATTCTTCAGGTTATTTTCCGCTGTCGTGCTCCATTTTGGCAACAATCTACTGAATGGGCATGACATGGGCATGGTTACAACCAGGTTAGGATGGGAGAGAGGGTAAGGAGGAGAATGGGAGAGACAGATCTTAAATGCTGGTTGGTTTGTATTTTTACTTATAGGTAAAATAAATAGATAAACAATTTAAATGTGCCTTACCATTCCTCGTTTACATTAGTGTGAACAGTAATATCTTATACGTAATACAATGTTGAGATTTAAATAGTGTTGGCATCAGAGACATAGGCATGGAGTCAACATTGGGGGGGGGGCAAATAACAGATTTTTATTTTATTTATATTATTTATATCAATATTTTGGGGCGTATATTTTGAGCATATTTTAATATTGAGGGGGGATATGCCCCCCCCCCCCTTATATATATTATATTACAGCCCTGGTTGGCATCAATAAGAAGTATAACCTGAGTAGTAGTAGCATTATTGTACTTGAAAATATTTTTAAATACTTCAAAGAATCAGAATCAGAGAATATTTTGTTTTAAGGAATCAATCACCAGCCTAGATGCAGCTGGCAGCTTATTATAATTATTTTTTTAAAAAACATGAGGTTGGCTGTTCATACATTTGAAGAACCTTGTGTCTACACTATAACTCTTGAAACACAATACGGCTCCTAAAAATATGTGTGAAATTTTTGAAGGTCTTTTGCAGGAGGCGTATTGTGAAAAATAATTCCTAAGCTATACTATTGTTAACCAAAGCTTTTCACACGACTTAGGTGCTCTGGCAATAATTTCAACCCTTCCAGGAACAAAGCCCTTTAAACTCAATGAGGTGGAAGAACGTGTCATCATTTGCAGAACCCTAGTTGCCAAGAATTTGGTGTAAGAGAAGACAACTTCTTTGGAATCAGCTCACAGGAGATGTTGTAACTCGCTGGGCGTCCAACTATGAGATGATTATCTTGTTTTCTCAAGCAGCAGGAGGCAATTTGTGTAGTCCTGGCACACAGTGAATAAAGATACAAAAGATTTGCTGGAAGAAACTGGGGCTATTTACGTGCAAGGAAAATGGAAAAGCACATGGTCTGAATTTCCTTTCAAACTTACCCCTTTTACGTACACATTTTAGTCTACACATGTAGTTGACAAAGGCAAATAACCTTAGTAATGAGCAAAAATTGGATGGTATATTTAAATATTACGGAGAGTTCAGAAAAGAGCTTTGAGTGAAAATGATATAATTCAGTCCATGGAAGAGGTTTGATTAACAATACATTCTGTCTGCGTTAATGAAAAAACTGGCACAGTTTAGAAATAGTCATAGAAAAAAAGATCTTTAAAATAGCCAAAAGGTTGTATTTTTAGAACCTCCAACTCAATCGTAACACGCAACAAACAAACAATACATAAAACAATGCACAGACTCTCATGTCTGGCTTAGCCTTCACATTTTTATTCCTCTTGGAGCAAAAGTCTAATCCACCAACTGGTGCAGAACCTCTCAGCCTGGTTGTATAGCCTGCAGAGTGTCAAAGAGATGTGTGGGACTAGGATTGGATTAATCGTACTTCCTCGCCCTCTCGATGTGGCATCAGGAGCAATGAGCCTAGATGAATCAGTCCAAACGGTGACTTCACCATTTGGAGAGAAAATACAAAAATAATTGCTGACAAATTTTACATGAAAAAACATTAGAGAAGTAATATTTAAATATAAACCGAGCTGATTTAAATATCTTTTCTCAATTAAATGGTCTTAAACCTAATGACCTGCAGAGAATAGATCTTAATCAGCAAAAAAACAAAACAAATTAGAAGCCTTGCAACCAATTTAAACATCTAGTGCCTAAAACCCCTATGGATTTAAAAGTAAATGAAAAAAAAATGAAACTGGTTACTTATAAAGCCTTCCCTCACAGTATAAAGATAGCCATATGAATTACGTCCTCATGTGCATACTAACTACTAAAGGGGAAACCGGTAGATAAGTGCTCCATTCATTTCCTCAAAGTCCTTCTTAAGTTATCACATTAAACGTTGGCTTCGAAAATGGAACCAATCTAATCTACTATTAGGGTTGATCAGCAAGCGTTTATACTGTACAAGTGAAGATGAGCTGAATATATCAGCTAGACCAGCAACAGAAACTGAACGGTTGAGTGATTTATAAAGAACCAAATGGGTTTACATGCTTTATGCATAAGACATATTAGGATATAATTCAATAGCTTGGGTAGAAGTATTATGTTGAAAAGTACTATAAGTTAATTTGTCTGCTGATTTCATACTGGATACTGGATGTAACCCTAGTTACATATATGAGATATATGGATATATGCATATCTCAGTTGTTTTTCACTGAGAGCAGAGAAGTATTTTTGCTGCCTACCCTCAACTCACCCTTGTCGGACTTCAGTCGAGCTTGTGCCACTGCTTGGGAAATCCTGATCACAGTCAACTACTGACATGATTCAGATTTGAACTGCACTGAATCATGAGGCCCAGCCTGCACTCAGGGTAACCCCATTACCAGCTGAGCCACTCAGGAGGCCGGCATCCAATAAGCATTGTAAAATAACATTTTATACTGATGAGATCTGGCTCTTACCAATTCAGAGAGTAAAATGGGTCATTGATCATTTCAGAAATTTTTGTGTTCATATAATTACTGCTCTGAGTCTGAGGTAATATCAAGTCCAGTACCCACTGCTGCATGCCAGATTTATGGAACAACACATCCACGACATGTTGAATTTAATGTCTTCTACTTTAAATATTGAGAAGGATCTCTTCTGCATATTTTGCCAAGGCTTTTTCATATATCTCACATGATTCTCATTATTCTGAGAAATATAGTAATTAAAGTTGATTCATACCAAGAAGATCAAGAGTAGATAGGAGGTACTAACAGGTCATTGCACTTGACATGGTGATATTCTGGTTTGAGTACCTCCTGGATGATTTGATTTTCTCGATTAAATCATTGACAGTTAATATTACCTTAATATTCTGCCTATTTCAGTGAAAATTTTCAAATGTCAAATTTTCAGGCCTATTTTTCAGTCCTCGAGCTTTGAAAATGTTTGCCTCTTCAAAGAAGCATCTAAAACCATGCATATCATGTACAACTCTTTTTATACTTTTTTGTTGATGTGTTTATCCAATACAAGATTGTGCTTTCAGTGTTTATCAGTATTATTTGTGTTAATCCATGTCTCCAAAATACCAATTTGTAGTGTCCAGTGATCCCAATGTTGTAGCTGACCTCACCATTGGGTCAGACATTGAGGGGGCTACTGTAAAGAAGGGCAGACGGAGAAAAGTCCTCCCTCCAGGGAAAACTACCACCAATCAATGCCAGGCATATCTGGGGCTGATAGAGAGGGAAACCACGATGTTGTTCATCCCGAAGGGAAAGCCGTACTGGCCAGGATGATTAGGTCCATTACATGTTCAGCACAACAAGGCGGAGTATCTAGTTGCAGTTCACAATGGGGAACTCTCACAACAGCACATAAGCCCATGTCGAACTTTGTTATGAGAGACCATGGTGAGGAAAATATTTTCAGCTAAGACACCATTGCTAATAAATAAATAAATAAATGAGAAGAACATTATTGTTATGATTTTACATTGATGTTCCTCTGTTTTGGTGAAAACTATGGTATAACTTCCCAGTGTATTTGGGATGAAACTTTTAAGATGGGGGAAATGTGGAATATGCTAAGACAGCCCTCCAAAAAAAATATGAAAATCAATTATTATAGGGTAACATTGGAAAATCTTTGTATAACAAATAAAAAACCCGAAATAACATTACTTGTATAGCTCCCTACATGCACAAATGAAAGAAAATGCCCTAAAAAGGACACATAACCTGACCATTGGCCTCCACCTGTGAACACATAATGTTACTGTTCTTGATTTAAAAAAAAACCCACTGTTGAAGGACTGCTGTGAATCTGAAGGAAATCCTAATTATAATTTTAAAAGAAAGCAAAACCAGATTAAAAAAGGATGGCATTCAGAAATATGTAAAACTCTCATTGAAGACCAATAGTCTGCAATAATATTATATTTGCATCCTTAAATATAAAGCAGTTTCAACTGTTTCCAAGAAAATTGTATGCAGCCAAACCAATAATCATACCACTACAGATCACACCAGTGTTCCTTTTGTGTTAGATTCCTTTTGTCAGAATTCTCTTTGTTGTAGTTTGCATTGTGAACAGGCTGCAGCTACGTGAATTCTCCTTTCATAACTGTTACTGCACAAGTAGATGTTGATTGCAGACAGGATTTTTTGAGACTACTGAAACTTTATAGAGCCCCCTTTTTTCCAGTTTTTCGAGCCCTTCTTGAACGGAGGTGATGTATAAATCTTTTTTTTGGGATATGGCTGGGATTGGAACAACAAAAGAACATAGAAAAATATTGTAAGCACTTGTATTAAGGGTATATTTTCACAAAGGGGAAAGTTCGTTGAATAGAGGTAAGGTGATATGAATTCATCAATATTTGAATTAAATTGGTTCAGACAGCCGGGTAAAAATATTTAAAAAGTTAAAAAGGACGTAAACAAACAAAATGGAAGACACACAGACTTTGAGGAATTGAAAGAGAAAGGAATTTGAGAAAGAGGAGGAAGAGGAGCAAAATGGTGTGTGGGGGGGGGGTAGTTCAGGTTTTAGTGATCACACATAGGGCGCATTTTCCTATGAGAGGTTGTGAGATCAGCTTGTATTGTTCATTAAAGGAGCTGGAGAGGGTCAGATCAGGAAAAGGAAATGTTATATTAAATGTTAAAACTACACGGACCAGATATTACAGCCTTACGTGGGAGCATCTTGATATACTGAAAAGCTGAAGTTTGTCGTTGGCGCTAGAACTTGTCCAACTTCATCGGAAATGAACAAGCGGGTTTTACCACTGTGGAGATGAGAACAAACAGGACTTCCTTTCCCTCCGGAGGTGTACATGGCTCAAATTCAATGGACTTAATGAACAGGCAGACAAATTCTTTGGGTAATTTCCTCGAGGTGCTTTAAGGAGGAGAGAGCTTGCTTCTTAGGCTGTGCTTAACTTTAGGTTTTTGGGGCTACAGCCAAACCCTATGACCACCTGTCTCTGCGAGATTTAGTTTTTCTGCTTAAACACGAATAATACAATCATTAGGACTGTATTTGATAATCATGAGAAAATAGCTGTTCCTGTGTGTTGTTCCTTTGTACCTAGCCACCACACATTCCAGATTTAACAAATTTATCTTAATATTCAAACCTAGCATTTTGATGTTTAAAAATTAAGCCCTGGAGTCCCCAGTCACACACACACACAATCAGCTAGTCTGCACTCATTATTTTTTGAAAAGCAATTAAATTACTCTGGGTCGTTGTTTAGGGACTTTTACTACCCTTGTGGATACAAACCTGTGCTGTTGGTAATGCAAATAAAAAAAAGAAGATTTTCATTGGAAAAGAAGGGCTATAGGCCCCAAATAAAAGATATATATATATATATGATAAAGAAAGTAGCTTTTAATGGTTCAGTATACTATCTGAACATGACTGCTTGAACCTGACATTCTGATGAAATACTACATGCAAACTGTTGTTTTGTTCCAGGTCTTACCTTTATTATAGGAAGGATGAATTTTGTGGTAACTTTCATGATGTTAAATGGTGAACAGTTCCAACTTCAAAATGACCCTTAAATATGCAATATTGTGACAAACCTCACAACTATGGTTATAAGCGAAGTTGAGTATCAGAAGCCCAGTACTAAATTTTGAAAATAGCAACAATAATATGAACAATAACATTTTGAAAAAGTTCGTTTCTTTAAAAAATAAAGTTTATACATGCTGAACACTATTTGATGTGTCTCTACTGCACACGATAATAACAGATTATTCCATGCATAAGTATCAAGTAATTCTCTAGTGCTCAAATCTTCTGACTGAACGGTTCAACCTTTTTACACCTCATTGGCACCAAAATAATTAAACCTTGCAAAATCATTTGCTCACGAGACCATAGTCCTTTTAGTTTTACTGCCACCAATAATAAATGTGTCATAAAGAGTTTTGGTAAATTTTAAAAGCAGTTCTGTGTTGCTTACATCTAAGTTCTAGAAAAACATAACAGGAAAATACAGTGATCATTAACTGTGATCCAACACAATGAAAGTGGCAAACTTTTGTTCAAAAATGACATTCTGATATTCCAGCATGAGTTAACAATGTCTGTGCAGGTTGAATTTGTCAACATGCTCACCCACTGACCAATTCAAATACCTTTCACATTTTATTCTCTTTTCAAACCTAATCCTGAGGAATGTTTTCTCTCTCTCTTGCAACTGCTCAATTACAGAAGAAACCAGAACATTTTTTTTACATTGAAAATATGTTAATTAATGTAATTAGTGTTATTTGTTATTATCCAATAAAAAATAATTACTTTTAAAAGAGATATTTTCCTTGTATAGTTAGTTGACACTTAGGACTAATGAGACTCTCAGGTAAAGCGCTATTGCTCTCTTCTGTCTGAATTTGACTATTGTTGGTAATAGTTCTGGTCCAGGTAATCAATTAATTCAGCTGTTCCTCCACTGTGAGAAAACAAACAATTATTGGATATCACAGCCTTATGCATTTTGAAGACAGTTCTGCAAGCATCATTAAGCAAAACACTTTTTTTTTTTGACTAACCATTAGTCTTGTAAACAATTAAGCATATTGCAAATTCAAAAGAATAATGATGATTTATGGACTGACTTAAAAAAAACAAAAAACAAAAAAAAAACTTAAACATGTATTTGGTCGATTCACACATTTCTCTAAAAGGAACGCTATTAGCTCTGCCTTAACAGCATAGACATTGACATTCAGTGATTTAATGATGCCTTCAAATTGAAAATCAACAGGGAGCATCTGGCAACATGGGACATGTTTGTCCATAAAAAATAAAATGAGAAAAAAAAAACATCTTAGTGGATTACAAAATCAATTGGCAAGAAAATCAGTGCCCTTGCACCTCTACATAAATAATTAAAACAAGACTGTTTTCAACTAAATTAAATTTAATGTCTCTTTTCTGTTTAAGATTTTATTATCTCAAGTTTCAAGACAGGCCAGAAGCATAATCTCAACCTGAATGTAGCTGTGACATTGTTAGTGCCTAAAGGAACCAATATGAATGAGAACCACAGATTGTCAATTGCTTGATGGTGCATCAGTGGCAGTAAGCGGTAACGCGTCATTTTAAGGGGAGTCTATTAACAAACTATTTGTAAATGCATTAATATAAAATTAGTTACTAGTCTGTTATCAGTTTGTTAATAGTCAATACACTGTTTGTTACTTTTATTAATAAATATTGGTTACCAGTTTTTCTAATTGGTTAATATTCAATGTGTTACTTGTATTAATTTAACCTTAGTAAATAATTTTAACATTTTGTTGACTGTTAATAGACATTTGTCACTTGATATGTTTGTTACTTGATGCAACATATTTTCGCTTTTTATTTGGTATTTTTGGCATACAAACAATATTAACAAATGTAATCAAAAGACCAAAAACCTCGCTTTCGGGGAGAACTAAAAATAACATTTTTTTTTCAAATTTTAAAGATTCCGATAATAAAACTTTTTCCAAATGCAAATCCAAATTATTTTCCAAATAAACAAAAACCCTCAGACACTCTTCAGTCAGACACTCTTCAGTCAGACACTCCTTTCCCTTAGCCAGCACTGCTATAGGCACTCGTATATAGGCCCTTCGTTGTTGGCACCTGAGTGTGGCTATAATCAGAGGAACCACAACGATGTCATTAGGGTGGGCGCTGCACATAGGGCTCAAGGGCGTGGCACCAGGCTGCGCGCCGCACATTCTATTAACATTAATTTTATTAATTATATTATCTACTTAACAGACAAGTAACTATTATCTATTAATACAAGTTACAAATGATATATTTGTAAAAAAACTGTCTACTGACTAGTTACTATTGTTTATAAATACAACAAACCAATCTATCAAACCAATCTATAATTCTGTTAACTGATAATTAACTGGTTACCTATGTTTATTTATACGAGTAACAAATAGTCTGTGAAGACACTAGTTACTAATTAATGTACATTGATGTATTTACTAATAGTTTGTGATCAGTTAATAGGTGCCCCTTAAAATAAAGACCCATTAAGCTAATAGTTTCAAAAAGAAGAACATTTTAAGTTTAAGAACTCAAAGAAGAGTTTGCATTTTAAGTGTAGATGGATGTACACTAAAATATTCTTTGTTTTAAAAACAAAAAAACAAAACAAACAAAAAACACTAAATATCCAATCCAATTATCAACTTCACTGAAGCATAGAATTGGAGCATTTTGAATGAATTTGATCTTCAAATGGAACACAGTGGCACATTATTCTACTCTGTAAATAAAGACTGTCACTCAAGTTACACAAGTTTCTTTTTTATTTATTTATATTGAAATAATATTGTTATACAACCCTGGGAGTAGGGTGTTGCGAGCAGGATTGCCAAAAACCACGACTGGATTTATAATTATAATTAAAACTGCAATCACTGCTCTTAGATTTTACAGGCAGAAGTAGATAAGGGTCAAAGCAAAGCCAAACTCCAAGAGGGAGTGCAAAAGGTCCCTAAAAAAAACATAAATTCCTACTGGTAAGCAGGAATTTTTTAGGAATTTTCCCTTTTTAGGGTCCTTTTTTAACAACCTTTCAGTGATTAGGTGTAAGCGAATGACAGGGATCTGCCTCTCCTCCAATCAGCACTATACCTCTCCAGTCAGCTGTGTAGGCTGAAGTGTGTAAAGTAGATGGGTGGCATTCAGGTGGCTAGGATTGGATGAGTCTAGCCGTACTTCCTCACCCTTCCTGTGTCTGGTAGTGGGAGTCGTGGCAATGAGCTGAAACAAATTAGCACAATTACCAATTCCAAATTTGAGAGAAAAATTTGAAAAATGATTGCCCATTTCTAAATTTAAAAAATAAAATAAATAGATAGTAATTGGATTCAGCTCACAGCTTCCCCTTTTAAGTACTAGCACTCGCAGCCATTGGTTGCATATATTTCTGCAAATTCTGGTCAGTCTTTAAAATCTATCAATCATTATGGTATGACAATGCAGTGTAATTATATTTCATCTGCTCTCAAATTAGAACTGTGTGGAGAAACTGTCCTCATTAAGTATAAAACACCGATTTGGGTGATGCATGGATTTTTCCATCGGAACATATGTTTTGAACAACTCTATTCTTTGGGACAAGATTCGAAACGTGACTTTTT
>JAOYSI010002121.1:0-16370 GCA_025775065.1 Hiodon alosoides
ACAGTTTCCACATGACTAAAAGGCCAATGAATTGTATGCCAATTAGTGTTTCACTGATGAAAAGCAGGTTTTATATCTTGCATTGTCAGGCTGGATTTGGCCTTTTGTAAAAAGAAAACAGCCCAGCACTTTGCATGTGTGTGCCTAGTATTTATTGTTTTCTCCTAAAGGTTTTTTACCAAGGTTAAAAAAAGTATGCATAGAGCGTTGCTTTGACATACAAGCAGCACACATACACAAATTTTTTTTGTTTTTTTTAGGGCAACCGGTCCCTATATTACCTCAATTTGGCAGTTCAAATGGCTACTATGGTCCCCAAACATCCCAGCAAGACAACATATACGTGCAAATACACCAAAAATCAATGTTAATTCCCGAAATCCAATACATCTGGGTAAGTTCTAAAGTCATATCATAGGCACGCATGCATTACAGAAAAAACCCACTATTAGGAAGACGCATTGAAAGGATGTAGCCGTTTTTGAATCGCCACTTTCGAGGAGAATCTGTTCTACATCTTTAAACGCTTCACTATAGAGATCAAATCCCTTTACGAATACTTGCAGTCTGTTAATAGACATTTTCCCACCATGAAAGACAGCTTTGTTAATCAAAATGGAAAATGGTAAGTGGGAATAGTCCTGCATGTGTCATTTCCACAAACACATTATAATTACAATTAGAAGTCCCATTAGAAGTCATATTTCATATGAGTCCACTCTCAGAGTGCGGTACTCTTAACTGCCCCAGCTCCAGTTGTTCTTACGAGACCATATTGCCTTTCAAGCTTATTTTAGACATTCTTTCATCTAAGCATTGTACCCGACATTCAAGCTTATACACAATTTGTGATGGACTACAATTTAGACTAGACAGAAAACTTGAATGTCCTTCCAGGGAGAGGTATGAGTTGTATTCTGCCTAACAGTCACTATAGAGGAGCAGAGGAGTCCCTCCCTATCTAGAGTATACCCTGTGCATCCTCTCAGCTGTTGCTCTGACTACTTCAAGAGAGGGCCCTTGCTCCCCTTAGAGACTGAATAATCAAAATAAGTCAAAATCGTTTTACAGTAAACCTACAATTAAAAAAATTATTTACAACCTTAAATCGCCACAGCAAGCAGTATAAATCAGCTTCTTGCCAATTCTAGTAGAAAGCTTACAGATGGGTTACCCACAGATGAATGAATTCCTCGTGCTCTAACAAGGCTTCAACTCCAACTAAAGGTACACATTCATATTCTTATCTGAGAATAAGAATATACATGGAGGTCGCTTGCCGACCAGCTCGATATCAAGCGAATATAGATTTTCTTAATTTGTTTACGTGGTTACATAGGTAATAGGAAAATAATAAAGAGTATATCGCAATACAATAATATTTTTGACTTAATGGCGCAGGTGTCTGCGGTCAACCAGTCCCTGGATTTCTCTTGGGGTCTTGTCTTTCTAGGTATTATATAACTGCATCTGAGACAGACTCAACTGAATTGCTTGTTTTCTTAGAACTAACATCAAACTTTTTACCTTTTTTTTTCTATCCGTTTCCCCCGACAGATAATCCACCATTTTAGGAGGGTTAAGTTTTCCCAATAGCCTTATGTCCACAAAGTTTTGGCCATCCAATTAAATGATCATTCAGGACAAAATCGCGTACGATCCACTGATGAAATCAGTTCTGTAGACGATTTTCCCATTTCCATGGACGCTTGTAAACCAGAACACAACTCTACAAATAGCAGTATCATCTAACGTTAGACGTATCAGAGAACAGATTATTCTTTCAGGACTACTCTATAAAAGTTTGGGATTTGTAGATTGTTTGGTGACAAAGAAAACTATGAACAGAGAATTGTATATTTTTAAATTCAGGACCAGAGAGAATATTTTATTTTATTTTATTTTATACAAAATCTGCAAATATACTGACTAAATTGACTCTAAACAAAAAATGGATGTTGAAGTTTATCTCTATTAAATATGGCTTGCAAGGACTAGGCCTACTCTGTGAGACACTACAGTCAGATTTTCATGCAGGCAATAGTACAGAGACATTGCTTTTTGAAGTTATCCATTTTATGCTGATATGCTCTGATAACAGTTAATTTTTTAAATTAGTACTTCTTGACCTTAGTGGTGCCTTTGACACTATTTATCACTAGATCCATTGGAATAGGCTTGTAAGCAATGTTGGTATTAACAGAGGGGCTTTTTCTTTTGGTTTAGGTCATACCTAAGAAATAAATCCCAATTCATGCAAATAATGGTGACTCGTTAGATTTATCTGAAGTTGCTACCCACAGGGTTTAATCTAGGGACTTGTAAATGTTACCACTAGGCGATATAATTAATAAACATGGGATTCATTTCCAGTGCTATTTAGTTGGCATCCAGCTCACCCAGCTCTACTGTTCTATGAAACCAGGTCAAGATTTACATATTGCCGGACTACAATTCTAATTTAGAGTTAATATATTCTGGTAGAAGTGAAGTTATAGTTTGGGCTCCAAAAATTGCTGCATCATTATAACAAAATTCATCCTAAGTGTTGATCCTATTTGGTGTCTTCTACTTTTTTACTTAAATAACCCATATTTCTCTTTTGAATACCATGTAAAAATATTCTTTCATCTCAGAAACATTGCTGAAATCATGAATTTACTAATTTTAAAGGGTGCAATATCCATGCATTTATCACCTCTAGACGTAGTATGGACATGTCATGCCCTTTCCTCAGGTATGCCTGACATTGAGACTAAACCTTTACCACTTGTGTGAAATGCTGCTAGGATCTTAAAAGCAATAATAATAATAATAATAATAATAATAATAATAATAATAATAATAATAATAATAATAATAATAATTGTCCTCATCATACTTGATGAATATAAAGGTATTACTTTTCATTTCACAGGCATTAAATCATCTTGAGCTTTTGTATTTAAAAGAATTACCTAAAAAAAAAAAAACTCCTACAAGGTCCCGGGATTACTTTGCTGACAATAAACTGGTTATTTGACTATCCCAAGATTAGCTAAAACTAAATAGGGCTCTCACACAGAACCCCTCTACTATGGAAAGTTGACCTAATTTTGTCCAGGAATCAGTCTAAATTTGAGTATTTAAATCCAGATCAAAAGTGTATCTGTTAAATTTGCCCTTTAGCCATCTTGGGTGCCGAGTTTGTGGGTGGTATATGACTAAACCCTTCACGTGCTAAATTTCTGCCCCTTGCGTCATACCTCTCTGCATTACTGCCATTTTTATTTTCCTGCTGATGTTACATAATCTCGCATAGCATTTTTTTCCCTTTCTTGAATGCGGCTGACCATATTTTGCTTTCTCTTTATTTTCTCCCACTCTCCATGGGATAGAAGAGATCAAATGTGGCTAAGCAGATAAGGATTCATCTCCAGTGAAGCACAAACTTTAAGAATAGACAGTGGGCCACCTGTGGAGCTATCCCTTCATCCACTCACTGCTAGTGCAGAGGAGCTTGTTGAGAACATATTTACTATGGACATTGACTCACTCCCTGGAGTCCAAAACATTAGTACAGATTAATCCTTTCTGCTTTTATTTCAATCTTAACTCCAACAAGTGAATTGTTACACTTGTTGGAAGTTGTGCGTTGTGTGCGGTGCTAAAGGGACCTTGGTTCAATTCATCAATTTTATTTTTATACAGCGCTTTTCACATGTTGCCATGTCACAAAGACGCTTTACATACAGAAAAATACAGTATGTCCCAGGCAGCAAAAGCATGCCAGTGGCAACAGTGGCAAGGAGAAACTCCCTAGGCTGGCAGGAAGAAAACCTGGTTCGATCCTTAGCCTATAGATCAGTCGAAATTAGTTACGTATATTTGCATTGTCTTTGGGTTGTGAGTACGTTCAAGTAAGCAATGTAAACTAATTATGGTGCTTTTATAATATTTACAGATTAATATCAGCTTTGCTAGTTTAATTCCCAGTGACTCTCCAAAGCAGCGTAATGATACAAATGCTTATGCTAATTATGCTACTCTCAAGGACTTCTGAACTGCACCGGGGGTTAAGGGATAATTGTCCAGTTTCTCGATCCTGACCGGTTCTGGGTTTTTGGTTTTGTATAGAGCATTTTTATTTATTTATTGTATAATATTTTCAGCCCATTTCGACAATTCAATTGTGAAACGAGACCATAACAAAAAACATTTTATTGATTCATGTCAAAGGACTGCACTCGTAAATGTGTCCAACATTTTAACGTTATCATAAAAAATATTTATAATTGTAGGTCTGTAGGTCAAGTGTAAAACTTGTATCAGCAAATATTTAAAAACTCTAATGTAATCTAATGTAAATTAGATTTATATCTAATATATTATAAATCGTCAAGTTTTGCCCTTGTTGCTCCAACCTGATTACGGAAAGTGTTTATTGGTCGCTTAATCACACGTTAATAGTTGAGATATGCAGTTCATTTTCAATATAATACAATAATTCGTGTAATTCGTAATCTAGGCTAAGTGAACAGATCTATCAAAGTTAGAATATCAATTTCGAATCTTATACTCCGGTTTAAAACTACTCACGAAGCTATGTATATGGTTAATTGTGTAAATAGTAGACCGTTTTGAAAATATGTAGAGAAAAGCAAATCTCCCTATTGCGTATTGATCTTATGGACACGTAGATCCGGTTAGCAGGTTATTTCAACTGAGAAAAGTTTAGGTAGGCGGCAGAAGGCGACTGTATTTGTCTGGGTGGTTCGAAAGAATTTGATGGATCCATTATTACTTACAAAAATCAGAAAACATCAGAATATGATACTTGTTGTTTAAATATAATCATATCCTTGATTAAATGGGCATTTTAGAAATATGAAATCCAAAAACACAAATAATCCGCAAAAACTTGCAATGCGTCTCGCATTCATAACTCTATGCATCGGAGTTCAAGATTCGGTATCGGCGGTGAGTTCGAAATGACTGTCCTATTTACTTGGGTTACTTACTTACCTTCCGGGTAACTTTAAGTTTGTGGTCTTAGTACGTGTGTCTTATAACTTCGTTGTTACTAGTGCTTACTTAACAAATGTTGGTTTATGGTGCTCCATTGAAAACATCCAGTTTATTGTTGCCGCTATCGCGCAAATTACTTTTAAATTAAATTAAATGTGTTGTATAATGTAGCTAGAAATAACCATGTTGCAAAAAAATTAACCCAATTTCCAATCCCGTTTTCTTTGTGGTTTTACGTGTGTTTTACTCTCACCCACTCTCACCTGGGTAGACAACTGCTGCATGTTTTAATTAAATGTTTTTAATTTAGTTAAATAGTTAAATGAAGCACAATTTTAACTGCGCTATGTTGACATATGTTTACTCGCAGCTTTTGGTTAATTTTTTAGTTTTTAATCTGGTCAGAAAGTGTAAAGTAACATACTTGACTTCATGGAACAGCATTGAAAGGGTCTAGGATTTACAGCAGACAATAGCAAGAAGGTGTAAGTCTGTTCTTGTTCCCTTGTGTTCTTTCTCAATATATTAGTGGAGGGGAAAAAAGATTTGTAAATAAAGAATATGGTTTAGAAGCTCAGCAGTGGGCAGTAGATTTGGCAGAGCAGTTAAGCTACTGAGCTTTAACCAGGAGCAAGTTCAAATCCAACTGTTATACCCCTAAGAAGTGCTATAACAAACATAGTCAGTACCTATTTGTATGGATTAAAGGTGTATGGCTTTGAAAGGTGACCTGTTATCCAAAACAGAAGCCATCAGGGGTGCTATCACTGGCTCACTTCTGGTGAAGGTGTATACCCTTCTGTCCCCAGTGGACAATTCTGACACTTATGTCTCTCCATTTGAATGCTGAGGATGATGGAAGGGGGTTGAGTAAGGTTGCAAGTTTGTTGTAATTGACCCAATGAGATTTAGTCTAGTGGTAAGACTTGAGTAATGAATGACAACTTGATCAGTTTTGTGGGAAACCACAATCACTTTACCTTTAGAGACACTTAAAAAAACAACAACAAATAGGCCTAAGTACATTATCCGCTAAAACATTAACAATCATTTTAACTGAGTTTAAATGAGCCAGACCTATTTCATTATTCATATCTTGCCACTAAACTCAGTGTGTCAATTGCAACAAACTTGCAAAGTTGGTATGGACTTGCATACCATCTAGTATGGTATCACAGGATCATCTCCAGTTGCAAAGTAAAAGTAGGTGGAACAAAATTGGGCACTACCTGATCCCCAGTTTTAGTACAATAACAAACAGGAACAAAGTCGGACTCTGAATCAAAATTAAAAAAAAATGTTTTACAATGTCACAAATAGGCAGATTTATACATGCATATTAATTCATCCCATTGTGCTCTTGTAAAGGGATCCCTGTCTGCCCTGATGCAGATAGATCCGTCTGAAATTGGTACGCCGTGAAACTCATTTGAAAAGATTGGGGCTTCTTCATGGTTCTTGGGGTCTGTTTTGTAAGAATTGTTTAAATTGAAATGTATTTGTTTTTTTTCGTGTTATTAAATAAGTGTTTAAAATGACATATTCCGGCCTGTGGTTCATATTTTTACCTAAAGGATTTTGGTTTTCAGACATTTATCAACTGGGAAAACGTTTTTAACATATCATCTTAAATAAAAATGTGTTTTGCAGCCTTAACTCTGCTTTGTGCTTTGGTGCATTTAAGTTATTTACATTTTTTTACGCTATTAAATCTAAGGCCGTGCATCCCATTTTAACTATGCTTTGAAATAAAAACATTCTGAGGTTTGGTTTTCTGGCTGTTAAAGCCGCCGACGCCTTAAAGAATGTAAATGTTGCCCTCCGGCGCTTCTTTAAAGAACTGCATCAATTACTTGGCATATAATGACATCACAGCTATGCTTGGAATGTGGATATTTACACGGGGATTTAAAAACAGCATGTCCTGTTGTACAATGCCCAGTGGTTATTCTATTTGTGAATATTTCAGGTCTTTTTACCTTTGGTCTTAATAAATAAGTTATGTTTAAGTAGTTGAAATGTGATAAATATCATAACACACTTGCATGTGTTTAAAAACTGAGCTGATTCGATTTTAGAACTTCCGGATGGTATTTCACAGAGCAGGATAATTGATTTAGTCATTATTCATTTAAATTTGAAGCTCAGCCCCGGATTTCGGTTTCACAAAGTAAGCTTAACAGGTAATTGGGTTAACTATGGCAATCGATACAATGACCCTAACTTGCTCTGTTGCAGAATAATTCAAACCTAGCTTGAGTCTGTGCACGCATTCTGCACCCCAACAGTTTAGCTTGTGCGGCCAAATTCCATACTGACTCATTCACTGCTTATTGGCTATGGTCACAAATATAAAAAGCAGTCCTTTTAAGAGCCATCCATTATTGACAAATTTATAGTGGACTTAGCACAATGAATGTCCATGGGGCTATCTTGAACAAAACTGAAGTGTGTGTGTGTGTGTTTTATTTACTTACTTAGGACGGAAAATTAGCAATTTTAATGGTGTATATGGCAAATTTATAGCATAATTTTGCATGTTTATACGAATAGAATTTGTCACAAAGTGCTTATCTCTCCCATGCCAGGGAAGGGGGCACTCAATTAAGTCAATTATTTCAGCGTTTATGACAATTATGTAGCCTCAGCAGGAATGATGAGATGCAAGGGAAGGGAATGTACCATGGAGTATTTCCCGCCTCCTAAGAGGATGGGCCTCCTAATAGAGAGGCGACAGTTATAGCTAATACTAATTATGTCAGCTATAATGCAATTTAATGCTACTTGGTTTTATTATTAACGTAAACCTAATATTCCTGTATCTTTTACACAATTCACTTCAGTTATTCATTTCCGGTTTACAAGTCCATTGTCCATCCCATTTTCTTATTGTGCCCCCATCACTATGGTTACAGTCTCGTTTTTTGGGAATTGTGTAATAATAAACTTCTTCATTTGGTTTAAAGCAGTTATCTCAGACTGCTTAAGGGCATGAGATAAAATAAAATGAGTAGTAACAAAATATATTTAATCCAGGGGAGCCTCCTTCAGTCGGCACTGAACTTGTGTGGGCTGTGTAGCCTGCATGTGTATAAGAGACAAGTGGCTCGACGGCAACTAGGGTTGAAGGAAACTAGTACATCCTTGCCCTCCCTGCGTGTAGTGGTAGGATACGTAGCGATGAGTTGAGGTGCAATACTGCTGCTGCCAATTCGTAATTTGAGTGCAAAAAATTTAAACCTAAATCTTGAGGTTGCTTCACCAGTGTTGTGTTTGTGATTCTGCTAGAGAGACCTCCATGAAAAAGGTTCTGAGAGGATAACCGTCTCTGTTTCTACGATAGGCCTGTTATGGATGTGTTGCGGGACTGAACTGCGACTGCAGCGCCATGAAAGGGACGAAGGTGAATAACTCCACTGAGCTCCTACGCACACGTTTTCCCATGATCCATCAAACTCTTCAGCTCTGATGCCCAGGAGATGCAAATAACTGTCCTTATTTCCAGTATTATCAGGAACGTGTACCCAAACCAGTATTTACATTTGAGTGTGCTTTAGATTCAGTCTGCCTCATTGGTAATTATGATAAAGTAAAGTGTTTCCTCTGGACAATTTTTTTTCTGATTTTAAATGGATATATTAAGTTCTGAATCAAAACAAAACAAAGGTTCTGCAATATAAATAGTGTAATAAATTGTTAAATAGTGTAAATAATTGTTGAGACCAAATATATTGGTCAATTTCAACTTCTTTTTAGGTTAAATTGTCAGTTACTTGAAAAATGCACAGGTGCCAGTGCCAGCTCAGTGAGTGTGTGTTTTGTAGGGTGAGAGGGGGTTTCCAGGACATCCGGGCCAGCTGGGCTCGCCGGGATTCCCTGGACCTGAGGGCCCCATCGGAATGACAGGTGAAAAAGTAGGGGATTCTTTAATTAATCTCTTGGGCTAGGCTAGTCTGTCGCTGTGCTATTTTAGATACCTTCAGTACCCAATGTGGGTTGGTGTGGCAGCACAATATGTGTGCATTTGGAATTATAGCTTAAATGGCATTATAACCTGTTGAGTATTTATATTACTTTGGTTAATTGGTAAAATTGCAATAATTTTTGTTGTGGTACTAGTGATATCTACGTTGATGTGTACTCGTTGTCTTGCAGGGTAATAAAGGAATTCTGGGACCATCTGGCCCAAAAGGAATCAGAGTGAGTTCTGGCAGTAATTCCATTTGGAGAAATGTAACCATGGTTGCTATCCGGTTATAATAAACGAGTCCCAAAATAAAGATTAGACTAGCTATAAATTGGTTTTAAAATAATATTTTTAGGGTTGTCACGATGCCAGAATTCTTAACTTCGATACCAGTTCGGTTTCATGATACTCAATACCTCTTCAATATCACCCCCAAAAAAGTATACCTTTAATAAAGGTAAACAATCATGAAATGCACTCTGCTTATTAACACAGAAGGATTAAATGAATAATACTTTGTGAGAAATCCATGAGGTTTTATGGCTAAAAATGAGAAAAGTATTTTAAAATAATTATGTATTATAGTCTGTTGTATTTGTGTAGGACTAGGATTGACTGGCCCTTTAGTAGTACCGCTTGTTTTCAACTTTAATGTAATGGATTAATTAAAACTATGAAGTGGATGAATTTTTAAAAAGGGATTCAGGTAAGTGCTCTGTACATTGACTGTGTGTAAATCCCATATGTGAAATAAATTGGAACAAACCGAGGGTTCTGGAAATGTAAAAATCCATAGTTTTGTTTGATTTTTTTTGTTTGAAATTTAGTAAAGAAACCAAGTAATTAATTGTATAATGAAAAATGTAATCATGTTGTATATCGTACAGACATTGATATTCCAACCCTGATTTAATCTTTTTCTTAGTCTTCCTAAAAGTTATTGCTCTGTGTTTTCTCCACAGGGACCATCAGGGCTCCCGGGATTTCCAGGAACCCCAGGAATCCCAGTGAGTTTCCAAACAATGACATTACGGTCGGTATACATCCCTGGCAGAAAGGCAGTGGCATGAAAATAGAGCCGTATTTAAATAAAAAAAGTTAACTTATCTATACTGAATTATTTTAACCGTATATAAAGTAAGTAAATGACACTGTAAAAACTTGCATGCCTTCATAGAGCAATGCCAGTGAAAGTCTCACCTCAGTTTTGTCTCTGATGGGTTCTCCCCTGAACAGGGCCTACCAGGACAGGATGGGCAAGCAGGCCAAAGGGGAACTGCAGGGTGTAACGGAACAAAGGTGAGTGGCTGTGGTCCAGGCCTAATAAGACCAATGAACGGTCAGGGCCCCACGGTAGTTTCAGGACTTAATGTTAGTGAACTGGGGTGGACAAATTATTAGTTTGTGTAGAGGTCCACCAGCTGTTTTTATATAGCATAACATTTGATAGAGGTTTACCATGGTAAAAATCGCTGAAGGTCTGGCACTACAGGTTAAAAAGGATATCAAATGTAGTTATTTTTAGTGTTTTTTAATACAATAACATCTCTATTTTAACTTTATATTGACACTACTTACTCCTAACAGTATGTTAATGATGCTATTTATGCATATTTTTAAAAATATGATCTGACCAATATAAAATGAGCTTATTTCAAGTCTCTGTAGTTTATCGATGCTAAGAGCTACTATAATGAATGGTGTTGGAAAGCATAGCTTGATCTGATGTTTATTTTCTGTCAGCATAATTTTCAATTGGCTTTAGGCGTTTAAAGGCTTTCTAAGATTCCTTGCTAAAAGGTACCACATAACGTATTCAGGACTCTCTTAGCTTGTAGACAATTAATTGTGTAGATTTTCAGGAAGAAAAGCATAACTCAGTCTTTTTGTTAGGTAATTCACTGTGAAGTTGGTTATCGAGATACAACATTGACATGTTGGGGCCCAAAAAAAAAATTAATACACAAATGGGTGGACAAATTGGTATTTTATCGCTAGAGCGTTGACATTGTTGTGTTGACTGCCCGCAGCCATTCTGGAATGGAAAATAATTGTACTGTTGCAGGGTGACCGTGGATTCCTTGGAAACACTGGTCTACCTGGGCTGCAGGGACCTGCAGTAAGTACAGCCCAGTTCTAATATGCTGTGTACGCACTCTACTAAGACCAGTGTCTTTGTCTTCCTTTATGGAACCTCCTATCATTTATTATTTTCATTTCTTATTTGAAATATTTTAATTTTTGTTTATCTTTTTCCTTTGGAAATATTTGTTGCAATTACCCTTTTTTACCATTTAAAATATTTCAGAAATATCACTGTTGTCATTTTGATATGAGTAAAGGTATTAAAATGTTTAATATCTTCTAAACCTTTAAGCGATGTATGGTGGCTCACCAGCCAACAAGCACATTTATAAAATGTGCTTTGATGTAGTATACTTGAACTGAACCTGAAATTCTTCGTACCCCTAGGGTCTACCTGGTATACAGGGAATGAAGGCAAGTTTTTTTTCTTCTGTTATATAGATACTTTCTTTGTAGTATTTTTTATTTTTATGTTTAAGCATGTTGTTTGAAAAACAGTGTAAAAGTATTTTGTGGTGGTAAACAATTTATTTAGTTGCTTTGCAGGTGCATTAATCCAAAGCGATTTGCAAAACACGGCTTACAATTTCTACATTCGTCAACTTGTACAGCTGGATATTTACTGAAGCAATTCAGGTTTAGTACCTCAAGAAAACAACAGCTGACAACCTTTCGGTTATAAGCCTGTCACATTAACCACTACACAACTAGCTGCCACAAAGCACAATGTTGCAGTGTTGACAGCCAGTAAGCCTAAACCTGTCGGTATTCCTAGTGGTTGAATATCACATATGCTCTGTTGTCCTGACTACCTTGATTTGTTCTTCCAGGGAGAATCCCCTTCTGTCCGCTCTCTACCATTCAGGCAAAATGGAGAGAATGGTCCCCCAGGTCTTCCAGGCATTCGTGTAAGTTCACAGTTCTGTATTCGGAGTTTGAGAGTTGCAACTCCCACCATTTTAAAGCAGATGGGGAGAAGAGGTTTTATTGTATGAAACTGAGGGAGGTAGTATGATCCAGCAGTGTTCATTTTCGAGTCTGAGTCGCATTTCTTAGTCAGTCTGAGTCAATCAATTTTAACCACCAAAATATATAATTTTTTATAATTTTTGTTACTGCTTTCTTTGTGCTAATTATTCAAGTCTAAATATCTCCAGAACTGCAAGTCCCACAAACTGAGGGCTTAAATTGAAGACACTTGCATAGCAAAATTACACTGACATTTAAAAAAGAATGTTACAGAAAATTCTCAAATCTGAAAGGTTTTTTTTTTTTTGTTTAACATTGAATATTCAGGTCTCTAGGTAGCTACAAATACACTCATGTCCCAAAAGTTTGCATTTATTTATAAGGACTAGGTCTTTATGTACCTTTTTCCAAAGTCAAGCCCAAGTGTTAGAGGGGTAAAAAAGAGAAATATAAATACCTAAAAGTTGGCGTATTATCCTTTGGCAGTCTCTAGTGGCCAAATGTGATAAATTACAAAAGGAAAATTAGATGAATAAACAAGGATGATTTATGGATATGTTTTTATATTTATTTTATTCATTATTTTTTTGTACAATACGTTTGAGAGCCATTTTAGGGTCAAAATATGACATACCTCATTCTAAGATGAGGACATAATAATAATTTCCTAATATTATTTTGTTAAAGAAGGCATTGCTTGCAGGTCCCTCTGTTTGTTTTGAAATTGCTCAGCGAAGAGTCATAAGATAAATCTTTGTTTTTGCATGACTTTTTATCAACCCCTGCATGGATTATCTTAACTTCACCGACTTTCACCACCACAGGAGGAGAAAATACCAAACTGTGTTGACAGCCAGAAGTGTTCCAGGCTTACATGCAGGAGCTTCAGTGGCTCACAATCTGGGGCTGCACCGTTACCATAGTACTGAATACAGTACTCTACTCATAGTTATAATAAATAAATAACCTGCTGCACCCAATTCAATATTTTTATGAAAAATAAACTTTCGCGTCCAGATCCTGCGAAATAAAGATTCAAGTCGGACTTGAGTACTACAGCACTAGGATACAGAACATTCTGGTTTATTTAGCAAAAATTCTGGATTTTGTCAGCAGTGCAGAGGAGTTAAAAATTATGCAGACCTATTAGCAGTTTGTCTGAATCCTCTTTTTACTTTACTCTGAAGAAGAGTTCATTATTAGTTGCCATCCTCTGTAGTCAAATCTTACACATTCTGATCCTTTCACGCAGAAATGTTTGGCTGTTCTGTAACCTGTTTTTTAAACAAGGAACCAGGGAGTAAAACTGTGTAGTAATGTTGGCATCATTGAGTGACTTTCTCAGAGAGACAGTCTGCTTTCCTGAATATTTGGACTGGCAGTGTCTGTATCCAGATAAAACCTTTTCTGTCTTTCAGGGGAGTCAAGGGCCTCCAGGATTGGTTGGTCCTATTGGCCCCCTTGGACCCCAAGGCTATGAGGTACACATCTCTCGATTCCCCCTATATCCATAGAGATGATGATGATGATGAGGGAACTGTAAGCCATTATGCAGCGAGGGCTAAACTATCTCCACTGCACTCCATTGCTGCAGCAGAGTACCATCCGTGGATTCCTTGTAGTACTAAGAGGAACGTTCTTTTATTCTGAGAGATCAGTGGTTCAGACTTGGCCTTTATCCACAAAAAGTGCTAATTAGATTTTTATGAATTTAAGAATACGAGTAAGTGTCATTGTTGCAAGTCTTTTGATTGCAGTCACATGGAAATTATTTTAAATTTGTCTTTACAGGGCCGTCCTGGAGCTCCCGGTCCCCCAGGCCCCAAAGTATGATTGTCCTCTAACTTTGTTACCATTTGAGTAAATGGCTGAACCAATACTTAATAAACAAATGTCAATCATAAATTGTCATCCCTAATCTTTTTATGTAGCACAAGTCTTCATCAAGCGGCCTCGCCAACGGCGGTCTAAGCTTTTGGTTACTTGTGCATGTATCATTCATCAATATCTATCATCTCTGAACAAATCTACAGTAAACATTAATATTTGCCTTTCCTTGTTTTATGTTAATATGCTACTATTATGTGGGAGTTTTAGTAATAGCTTAGGTTTTGATAAATAGTTTTTATTTTCCCACGTTGCCTATGAGTTTTTCAATTTGGTTCCCTTCGGATATATTTTTGCTGGGCCCCTTGTAACATTGTAAAGGCACTATATTACATAATATTTAATTGACTGAGCAATAGTTTATTTGCCATGTTTTTTTACACAGGGCAACATGGGTCTCAACTTCCAAGGATCTAAGGGAGAAAAGGTAGGATGAGCTCACAGTGCCGTCTGAGTTAGAGTTCAGTGGTGATGTGGCACGGGTGACGTTGTTTGTCTTCACAGGGGGCTCAGGGCCTGCCAGGGCACCGGGGGCCACCGGGATTCTTTAGGGAGCAGAAGAGGCCAACAGAATCTGTGATACAGAGAGGAGAGAAGGTTAAAGAATTTATTAATATAAAAGTTCCATTACAGTGGGATTCTGTTCTGTTGGATTGTTTTGCAGTAGTAGTGGATGCTGACTTCGGTGCTCATATACTAGCTAGTCCATGGGTTAGATGACTGTGGCAAGAATCAACTTAATTGTCACCAACTCTATGTATGAAAACTCAAGTAGGATGCTCAGGATGGGTTTTCTCCACGCCATAATTGCACAGTGCTCCTTGGGCTGGTAAATTGAGTAGTTCTGAATCACACTAATCGGAAAGTTTAATGGGCTGCTTTGCACCCCATTATTCCTCTAGATTGGAATATCAGAGGAGTAATAATACTAATGATAATAATTTGTTTGTTTCAGGGGGATCAGGGACCACCTGGTCCACCTGGGGAACTTGGCCTTCCTGGACCTCCTGTAGGTTTCCATTGCCATATCTTTTTTATATCCTAATTTTTCGTTTTTTTTATTCGTTCACTTTCCCTCAGAGATCTGCCATATACATCGTAATTTAAAAAAAGATACACGCAAATGGGATAAAATTAATGTGTTTTTTGGGGGGGTTTTTACGTTGGTTTGCATCCTTAGGGTCTGTCGCTTGGTCCAAAGGGCAGGAAAGGTGTGCCTGGAGAGCTAGGGAGCCAGGTGAGTGAAGTCAACCCATCCCAGAGTTTGCTGGCTCTACCAGAGGAGAGTCTGTAAATTCCACCTATGTCACCTAGGTGACATAAATGTTTGAACTCTATGTAATTGTGCTTGTTTTGATGCTTTAAAAATAAAATGGTTTGAGTTTTGGGGAAGCAGGGTTAGAGAAGAGATTCATGAGTGGGAGTTTTCTAGGATGAGTCTACCAACTTGGAACACTGGCTTGGAGCCATTTTTGCCCATTCTTTTTGGCCACTTTTCTCAAGCGCTCAGGTTGGTAGGGGATCCCTTATAGACAGAAATATTCAAGTCTTGCCACAGGTTCAGATTTGATTCAAGTCAGACCTTTTAATGTCTCGAAGTGGCCCGGTCACTTAATTCTGAAGCCTCTCCTGTGTAGCTTTGGCCTTGTGCATTGGGTCATTGTCCTGCTGTATTTTGTGTATAGTAAAAGGCACTGTATACATAAAGGCTTTCATAAATATTCAACAAAAGAAATTTGCTGCAGTGAAGTGAATGAAGATGCCTGGAAAGTTTTGGATTGGCTGAAGTACTTATTTATGGTGGAATTCTTTCTCAAGGGAAAATCAGGAAAAGATGGCATCCCTGGACCAGCGGGATTTCAAGTGAGTTATCCCGAAGGCTGTTTCCAAGTGATTGCCTTCAGACATTATAAAGAATTAAGGAAAATTAGTAGGCTGCAATGTTTTTTGATCTTCATTTTTTTGTTGCTGGTTGTTTTGAGAATATTTAAATTGTGTTAAGTGGCCATATTCAACATTTTCTGATGGATGGTTAAAAACCTTTTCAATGTTCCTTAAAAGCTTTGGGTTTTCTATCCTCATCACACTCACCAACAGGGTCAGAATGGAGAACCAGGTGGTCCAGGACTTCCAGGGCAAGATGGTTACAAAGTGAGCCACCGAATGTTTTTGTGCTGTTAAGGAAATGTATTTGTGAATGGAAATCTTTGGTGGTCTAGTTATTAAATGTCACTGTCAAAAGTGTTTAAGTGGAATTTAAAGTTTTTAAAAAGAATGTTCTCTCAGGGTGAAAAGGGAGACTATGGCTATCCAGGTCCTCCAGGCGTGGTAAGTTTATTTGTTTTGCCTAATGATTTTAAAGGAAGTAAAGTGAGATCTTATCCATTCATTTTAATAGTAGATGCGTATTTTGT
Source organism: Hiodon alosoides (assembly GCA_025775065.1). Taxonomy (NCBI): domain Eukaryota; kingdom Metazoa; phylum Chordata; class Actinopteri; order Hiodontiformes; family Hiodontidae; genus Hiodon; species Hiodon alosoides. The sequence goes on from JAOYSI010002121.1 coordinate 16,330, forward strand.
TAAGTATAACAACAATGTAAGAGACTTAAAGATAAAGATAT
>JAOYSI010002126.1:0-16367 GCA_025775065.1 Hiodon alosoides
ATATATATATATATATATATATAACAAGAACAGTAAAGCAAACAACCATTTAATAAAGACTTCAATCGGTACAAGTCTATTGTAATGCGGCATTCTTCATTTTACTGGGGGAAAAAGCAATAAAGGAATTCTATTAAAGCTTTACGTTTATTGTTTTTACAATAATAACTGGAATCAGAATAAACAAATATTTGGGTGCATCACAAAAAAAATTTAAAATAAGAAATCAAAAAGGCTACATTTTTTTTTTTGGACAATTGTGAGAGGTTGTGGGTTAAGCTTGTTACTTTTGGCAGGCGTTGCTGTTGCTAAATAAAAGCCAATAACAAATTAGATATTTTCTTCCTTGGGCTGAGACTTGGAAAGTATTTCATATTTTTCAACCCTGATTTTGCATTTTGCAAAAATTTACAATAGAAAAGCATCTGAAATATGAAAGAGAAAACGTGAGACTTTAATCTTGCTGTGGTGATAGAAAGAGAAACGGATAAAGGCTGTCAGCTGCAACAATCCATAATCTAAACTGTGCCGATGTTATCTCAGTGTATGGATAGGAGAGGAGAGCCACTCAAAGGCTTACACACAGTGTTTGCACCCACAATTTGTGTGTGTTCATGACATGAACAGCTGACTGAGAGCTATGGTCATGCCCAGGCTGACTCCATCCCATTCAAACAGGCTGAATTCCGGACTCTCTGCGGGGCCCCGTCCCAAGGGCAGAACTTCAAATGGAGAGTGAGAATATGCCTGAGAAAAACCATGTGTTCTTCCATCTGCCACCAACATGAGCATGTCACCAAGAAGTCGATGCCCTAGGCTGGATGTCTTTCTGAGAAGCATGAAATTCTGTGAACTAATGGCTAAAAGTAGAAGGACTCCCAAAGTCCTTGCATCTTTTCTTTGGAGTTGCCTAGTCATGGACATAGTAAGCCTTCTTAATTTGCAACCATTCTGTATGAGGTTTTAAAGGCCCTTTCTAAAAAAAAAACAATTATATCCCTTTTATAAGCCTTCTCAAGGTTTCTTCCTGCCAGCCTAGGGAGTTTTTCCTTTCCGCTGTTGCCACTGGCATTCTTTTGGGGGGTCAGGCCTGGGACATACTGTATTTTTCTGTATGTAAAGCGTCTTTGTGACATGGCAACATGTGAAAAGCACTGTATAAAAATAAAATTGATTGATTGATTGATTGATTTTCTCCCTTTCTGTCCTCCCACAGCTTTAAACCCACCCACATCATTCTCACCGTCACCTTCTCTGGAACCCTTGCTGCCCTCCTTCACAGACAATACCCTGCTCGAGTCCTCGCCCGAGAGTGCCACAGCCACCAACCCCAGCTCCCTGAGGCCCTTTAGCCAGGGTCTGAATGAGAAACTGATCCCCATCTACTGCTCCATCTTAGCTGCCGTGGTGGTAGGCATAGTAGCCTTCATCATCTTCAAAAGGTAGGCAAGATAATTGTAGGGGTTAAGGAGAAACTAAGATACTGAATCATTAAAACAGAGGACAAAAGGAGACTCGATCCAGGAGTTTAAAAGGGTCATGGTGATGATTATTATCAATGAAAAAAAGTAGATTTCTGAAGAATGTGTAGCGGCACACAGTATGCCCCAACTCTTGCATTTGATAGTCGTTTCTCCATCAATGGAAGACATATGCATTAGTAGAGACCATACAAAGATTACTCATTATTTAATTCTCTAGACCGTAATACCATTTTTTCATATTGAAGTAATTGTTTTGAGAATTGTAGTTTTTAAAAAAAGGTTGATTCATCTCTCATTTTGATTTTAATATTATATTGAAAGATCACAAATATTCTGTTTAGGTAACATTCATTACGTAACATTAAAAATGAAATTACACAGCACCAAGGGGTAAAGTAAACAAGGCTATGAAATATTCAGGCAAATTGATGGACATTCACCCACTTCCATTATATGGGCATAAACACTTTGATGCCTTATCCTCCAGATTTCCTCATTATTAAACTTCACTTTCCGAGTTGGAAAATTGGTAGAGGGTAGGGTGGTGCCTTGTATCTGATTCAATTAGGCTTTTGTCCACCTAATCTTGACCCGCAGAGTGTCCAGCCACAGTGTGTCCACAGAGAGGCCTGAGCTACAGCACCAGTAAAAATTTAGAGTAAACCTTTGCTAAAAACAAGGCTTTTTAAAATGTATTTTCTTTCTTAATTGCCAGTGTTGTATGTCATGTAAGTTTATGTAAATACTTGAAAATGACATTCAGGAATGACAAACCTGTGCCTAGGCTACTTATATTTTTAGTAATCAAGGACCCTCAGCTGTTTACAGTAATTGGTGACAAAAGCTTAATTAGGTTCCATGCTTAGGTATCATGCTAGTTAATCTAACAAAAACAATTTTATACTCATCCCAGTGTTCTAACACGGTTTTTACGATTTTTTTTAGACATGGGCTTCAGACTTGCTTAGGGTCACCATTGCTTTGATATTAATATAAAAAAAAGTTACATTTTTAAGTCCTTTAACTAAGGCAAATCACTTATGATTATCAGATTACGTAAGTGAACGTATCTTATCATGAAATATAAAAATTTATACAGCACAGATAAAAATGAAAACCTGGTTTCAAGCAGTTGTATTCTTTTAACTGGTACTGTATGTTTGTAGTGGGGAAGGAGGCTGTAGCTTTTGAACATGGGGCGGGGATAGATTCATTTTTATTTTTATATTTTTTGGGGGGGACTTTAAGAACCTGCCACTTCGCTTTGCCCCATGTGCATGGTGCAGGTGGAACAGCTACAAGCAGAGCAAGCAGGGTGCCAACAACTGCACGGTGAACCAGACGCCGTCACCTGAAGGCGAGAAACTGCACAGCGATAGTGGCATATCTGTGGACAGCCAAAGCCTGCAGGAGCAGCAACAGCATCAGTCACAGACACAGACAGGTACGCACTCACCCACTCTCTTAGGCCGCAGCAAACTGCGCTAGCCAGCCAGGAAAAGGAGTGGAAAAGGAGTTTAGCACTCCAGTGACAATACTCATTTTAGAGGTTGCATGTTTTGCAGAAGCCGTTCTTGTTTACACTAAACCCGGCTATTTCCAAGCACCTTCTGCATTACAGCATTTTCTGCAGTACAACCTTTTCTCTGAGGTGTGTGTTAAGGGTACAAATTCCCTTCTTGGCTGTTGTCATTTGATTGCTGGCAAGCTCCTGCATATCTCACAGACTGTGAGGGCTGCTGTGCTTAGGAGTGAATAACGTAAACTAAACACCAATGCTGCTGGATTAAGTACCCAATAGCAATAGTGGAAAATGACAATTATGACATTGTGCCTCTATAAATAGAATGTGATTACATCAGTACAAGCGCCTGCATGAACCTTATGCGAGTAACTTATTTAGTAAACTAGTACCACTCTTCACTTCAGCCGAGCCTTACATTATTTATGCTTTATTTTCTGCAGACTATGTTCTTAAAAAAATTAGATTAAGTGTAATTATACTTGAAATATAATTGAATATGTTTTATTAAATCAATAAAAGATGTATGCATGTATCAAGCGTGCATCCTGGAATATAAATGGGTTCCTACTGATGGTTTTGTGTAAACCTTGAGTCAATGGTAGGTCTTGGATTACTTGTTGTTGTTCTGTATGTTGGGCTGTTTGGCAGAACAATTATCTTATTTAATTTAATTGGAAATCAAAAAGACTACCAAAACTCCCTTTGAATTCAATGACAATAAAAGATAACCATTCTAATTGGGTTTTCTATTATATAGCCTCAAACTCTAAGAGTCTACAAAAATAAAGCATTCTGATTTCATAGACTTCCTTCAAGTAAGTTGCATATGTTCCAAGAAGAGGTTATTGCATTAAAGGATATTGTCATATGACACAGGAGTGTACCATTGGTCGGTTTAAGATATGTTTATTAAGCCTATATATGCTGCTTCATAGAGGCTAAAGAACAAACCTGACAAAGTAAAAAGAAGTATTGTAAGAAAATCCATAGATATTTGGTGTGTTTAGTTATCTACTTTCCATGGAGAAAGCTTTGGGCTAAAAATGGGTGTAGCTAGTAAAGAGCCACCTGGCTGAGCTGAAGGTCCCTCCTACCACATTGCAGGTCTTTCCTTGCCTCCAACCCACTGAGCCAGGTACTGGAAAAAGAGTGTCGTGTCAGGGAACAACATTATTCCAAAAGAAAGCAATGCTGCTTACTTTAAGAGACAGTAAGCCTTGGATGTATTGAACCTGGAGTTTTCCTAGTAGAAATCCACTCCTGCCCTCAGGGTCATTGTGTTCTTAGCTCATTACCATGTGTTTTATGATATATAGTCCATGCCAGATCCTTGCAAATGTTAAACTACGCTATAGTTGAGCAATACAGGGAAGCATTGGTGTTTATAGGTACCAATTATCATCAGTTTGGCACAGCGTTGCCCGAACAGACTTTGACAATTTTCCAAAATGTTGCCATTACTGCCTGTCCTCATCAAAATAACATAAAACACTGCTGCAATAACATTTGTTGCCCCACAGTGAAGTACTCATCAGATTAGCCTTTGAGCATTACTCTCAAAACTGCCAATAACAAGCTAAGAAAACGGGCACTCACTCACACTGTGTTGCATTACAGAACATTTTGGAGTCCGTGCACTCAAATAAGTGTGACAGCTCTCTGTAGTGTGGCAGAGAAGTTTCTTTAAAGTCACATTAGTCTTGCAAGTTCCTCTGCACACTCAAAGGTGTTTTCTTTTACACTACGATTTCAAGTCTAAAACCCATGCACTGCATACTTTGCATTTGACTTAATTAACATGTGATATGTCTTTATAAAGTGGAAAATAATTTGAATTTTAAAATATAAAATAGCTCAGGGTAAGACCCGTATTTACCTACTCTAAGTAAAGAAAAATGGCTTTAATGTACGAAACAAAATATCAAATAACCAGGTCATTGGACTGGCAGATTTTTTGCCACTTCAGAAAGATGACAATAGCCTTGAGTCTGAAATTGGCCTCACTATCTTATTAAACATAAGCATAAATCACAAACAAAAATATGGTAGTCGATAGCATATCAAAATTATGCTTGTTAATTGTATTTTTATATTTTTATATTTAATACACAGTAAGACGTTTACCAGAATGCTATTTTTTTTAAAGCACCAGATGAATCTTGAATTTTACTGCAGCTATCAAAGCTTTTAACTCCAAATAAATATCCTGCCCCCCATTCTTCTTAACAGTGGTGAATATAGATGGAGAGAGCAATCTTACTCTACCTCCCCACAAGTGTGAAGAAATGGAGAAGCTGCTGAACCAGGGTTGCCAGGGCGAAGGGACCGCGGCTGAGGAGGACACAGACTGGTGCAACCTAGCGGGGCTGCTGGGGTACGAGGAAGAGCACATCGACTTCTTCCGCCAGGAAGCGCACCCAATCCGGGCTCTTCTCTCCGACTGGGCCAGTAAGGACTGCGCCAGCATGGACGTGCTCTGCACAGCCCTGCGCAAGATCAACCGGGATGACATCGCCCAGAGCCTGGCGCTTAACCGCAGCACCGAATGCACAGCCACCTCAGCAGTGTGAAAGCCCGGCCCATAATTCCCTGTCGTTCCGCTCAACCTCTCTCACTTCCCCAGTGCAACCATTATGTCTGGCTGCCAGATCTTGTGAACACTATGATAGTTTTAGAATGGGGAGGATGCGAGTCTGGGAGCTTTGTCTGTTCGTTTAGTGCTTTTTTTAATTTTTATTTGAAAGATGATGGTTGTGATAAGAAACCGTCCCTCTACAGTTTCCACAGTTCTCTCATGAGATGCCTATACTTGTTGCATTGCCCTCTACCTGCTTTCATCATAGTCACTAATGCCTTCACCTTTCCCTGGTCTCTGCTTTAACCCTACCAGTCCCTCTCTAACTGTAAATATGTCAGTTTAGTTTTATTCCAAAGTGCCCTGTGTGACCTGTTTTCAGTATTCTTCACTTAATTGCTTTTCCATGTATCCATCTAGGGACAGGTTAGCAGTTCTGTGTCACATAGCCTTAGTCATAACATGAATCCTCCAGCATGCCTACTTCAAACCCATCTGACGATCCATGGGTGTGACCACCCTACGGCTCATCCCCTTTGTTCTTTACCCATAAATAATATTGGAATAAGGAGATCCACAAAGCTGCCGAGGAGTTTACGTAGCTGGAACCCCGGACAGAGTTCACCCTCCCTTCCCTCTCTGAACCCATTACTTTTAAATCTGCTCAGGAATTTGGCTTCTGATATCTGTTATTCTCTTGAGAAAAGTCGGTGACTCCTACTCTTCTGCCTTCTTTTTTATTGATATATATATATATATATATATATATATATATATATATATATCAATAAAAGGCAAATAATAAATTATACCATTGTATATTCTGTAAAATAATGTATGCTATTGTTTGTGATTATATGCTAGATGTTTGTGGTTTAAAAGATGACTGGTGGGCCTTCATGAAATGCCATATGTGAACAACAAATACGGAGTAAATCAGTCAGGATTGAAGGTGGCATCTAAATTGACAGGACTATAGCTGTTTCGGTGACAACACAAAAATGCTGGTCTTCTCTCCCTTCAAAAACTGGGCCAAAACATTTCGTGGAAGACTTTTTAAAGTTTTTTTTTTTTTTAATTGGTAAATATATAAATAGGTTTTATAAATAGATACCCTTTCACATTGTACATGTATGAAGTGAACACAAGTGGCTAAACAATACAATACAACCTTGCATAGCCTCATTGTCTCTTGGCAGCCCTCCTGAGACTGGAGAAGGGTACCAATTATGCAACCAAAAAGTGGTCATGCAACAAGACTTGTACACTCAGAGGCCCATCAGTATAGTACAAAAGCTTAAATGTATTTACTTTGAACCTGATAGAGAATAGCAAGGAAGAGGCTGAAAACTCTTCAAGTGCACAGTGAAAGAAGAATGCAGCCATTGCAAAACCACTGTGATTGGGTAAAAATGAATTTGGAAGGGAATACACAGAAAATTCACTGTAGTGAAGCATGATGTAATGGTTCAGGGGTATGTGATTTCTCAGGGTCTATCACATGTGGCCTGGCAATTTCCTAACATTTTTATTTTAATTTGATCTATTTTTCTGTTTGCTGTTGATGGTATGAACAATATAAATCACATGTAGATCTAAATAAATGGTTTAGATTTACTTCAATGTGAATTGGAACCACAAAGGCACCAGAAATGTGACTTTCACTGTTTCAGAGACGAAGAAATCAGTTTTGTTAATCTGTGGTAGGTGGTCTAGGAAAAGCAGAAAGAGTGAATTTTTTCTTCATGGTCTGGATAGTGTGAAATGGAGTCTTAAAATAGATATTTATTATTCTAGGCAATGTAAAAACATATTTTTGTATGATAATTTGTTTGAATTTGTACTGCCTTTTAGTTTGAGCCTAGGCTTCAGACCAGAGCTACAACCTTGAGGAACTTCGGGTGCCTCATGCCTGGGTGTGTGACACAGATAAGTGAAACATTCAGGGTGAATAACTGGCATTGCTGCCATCAACAAATAAGCACCAGGGGGATTCTTGCCTTGTGCACTGTTAATAATAAAAATGATTAGCTGCACAGAAATAAACACACATTTCAGAGACTTAAGACTCACTGTGAGATAACTTCTTTTAAAAGTAAATGATCGCTTTTGGAGGGGCTGCTTATTCCAAGGACCAAGATGGGTGAAGTTAATCCTCACTATCCTAAATTTAATAAAATACTTTTAGTAGAGTTTAGTTAGTCTGTAATGTTTTAACAGGAGTCTTGAGTAGATAAGGACTGTTGTATATTTTCCAGGGAGAACAACCAAAGGGATACCAGTAGTCACAACAAATAAAAGATTGTCTTAAATAAAACTGTGTTTTCTCTTGTCAGCATTTTACAGTGCCATCGATTTCATAGAATCTTTATGAGGTTATCAATTTCTCAAACTTCTCCTCCTTGATAGTTGATGTTTGTTGGAGGAAGGAAAGAACCAAATGGTTTTTACAAGGATTCTGTTCTCAAATGTCTTATCAGGGGTGTGTGCTGGGATTATTGGCAGATATTTGCTTTGTTTTAGTTGGTCATGTTAGTATGTTAGACAACGTTAGTAGCACAATTGAACCCATTTCCATTTTTTTTCCAACAGGTTACATTGGGCTTGACCAATCAAGCCAATGTGGGAAGTTATGTCTCAGTCTTTAACACTGCACAATGTATGCCTGACCTGAAGCCTGTCTGACAATCTCACATACTTCCTGTGTTTATTTAATATATTTTTAGCAAAATTGGCCATTAGTGCTAATTTTCATTCTTTTCAGAGGAAGTGTTATTCTTTGGCATCTGCCAATTTTTCTCTATTCTATTTTTACATCTTTCGTTTAAAAATATATATGTACAAATATATTGTACATCCATAGTACACAGGTGTAATTTCAGTTTCTGAAATTAAGGTCAATTTCACCCATGTATAAATACCCGTGCTTGTTTGGGTGTGTGCATGGGCAACAGCGCCAACTTTTCAAAATTATTGGGGGTGCTAATCGCAAAATTGGGGGTGCTAATCTTTTTTGTGGGGTGTTTAGTAAGACTTGTATAAATTATTTTGGGGGTGCTCGAGCACACACAGCACCCACGGAGCTGGCGCCAGTGTGTATGTAAATATATATGTATATCTTTTTTTTTTCTTTTTTTTTTTCTTTTTTTTAAAATTGGTATCTCATCATTGTTTGAAATAGTATTATCGTTTGAAACATGTACTTTAACTGGTTTTAAGCACTTACAATTGTAAATATGTATTCTGCATCACAAGTGCCTACAAAGATTGGCAGGTCTCTCTTAATGTATTGATTTGTTTATTTTATGACAATTTGGGTTCATTCTAAATCCTTGCCCGATGTATATAAGTTTTGATGTAGACTAAGTACAAAGGATGTCTCAGGACGTTACCCTGACTGTAACACCATCCCACTCTGCAAAGTCCCAACATGGAGAGAACACAGTTTATTGATTGGCCATGTGACTCATTACTGGTGGGCTCAGATGTTTTAGAGCCAAAGGGAATAATTTACTTTCAGTGTTACCCATAGCTGTTCAATTTTCTGAGCCTTTGTTCACCCTTTGTCTCAAGTGTACCAGCTTTTTATGTCCGCTCAAACTCAATGTATGTAAAACTCAAACTAACTATTAATATAAAACAAGAAACAGACTAAAATGGAAAATAATTTTTTGGCCAATATTTAAATTCTTCTTAACCAGTAGTTTACATTTTATCACAGTGACACTGTTACTTTAACTTTATCTTCCCTTTTTTTCGAAGGGAGAGATGGAATGAATACTGAAGTTGAAAGACCATGTTGAGCAAATGTCGCCCATGTACAGTTACACTTGAGAAGTTGCTCATTTGAGTGGCGTGCAAATGCACTGTGTCCAAAGCAGATAAGCTGATTGGGTTTTGTCCTTGATGTGAAGGACAAGGAGTTGTGTCACGGGAATTCTCACATTTGACCTGGGTTTTTCAAGTGCTCAAAAGAAATGATCAAATGCTGAATGTCTGTACTAATATTGTACACTATGTTATGTAAATGTAAATTTGCTAGAAATCTACAGTAGACCGCCTCCTAAAACAAATTAATAATAAAAATTTTAAAATAATACATTTGTATATAGTGCTTTTGTGTCAAACCTTTTATTTTTTAAAACTTGATTAAACATTATATTGTTGTACTTTAAAAACATTTTGTGCCCATTGATAATCATGTGGGTCAAATCTTTGACATATATTCCCAGTTCTCCTATGTTTTTTAAAAACAGGCTGGGACCAAAACTTTGCAACCAGCTAATCGCATTTAATAAAATTGTAATTAATAACATTTTGTTGTTGTTGTAAGTATCTTATTTCTTCCACTCATATAAAGAAAACACTGGTAGACAGAATTATATAAGCACTATTAGAGGGTTTCCAAAGTTTAGATTTATTTTATTTTCAAGTTTTCTTGGTCAGGACGTTATCACTTTTTTTATTCTTCTGTGTACCCACTGCAGTTGCCTTGCGGACCACCAGGGTGGAAACCAAATGCACTAATGACTGCAAAGTTTTGGCCCCAGCCATAGTCTCAGTGAAGCTGAGAGGAAGCAAAATTGTTTCCTATAGTTAGTTCACATGCGGCAAAAAAAGCAACTTGTCTAAGAACCAGTGCAAAAACTGCTTTGTAACTTAAAAAGGGAAGATGCTGTACACAGGACGAAACACTGTGTTTTGTGCATAGCAAAACATTAAACCATTTTCTTGTTGTCAAGGTAAACATGCTATAATTCAAAACAATAAACCTGGACTGAAAAATAAACATGAAGGAGTAACAAAGAAGGCAATTACATTACATGGACATGGATGTTGGTATACTGCAGTTAGTATGACATATGCTGAGAACTGGGCAATGTGCCTGAGTCAAGAGCACATTTCTTCCATATTACTAGGTCTTATTGTTGTTTTTTTAGTTTCCTTGGAAAATTTGACAAAACAGTTACAAAGTTCTGTGATTAAAATTTTCTGTATTAGGGGTTGGGAGTAGTATACCGGTAGATTGAAGATGATCCAATCAACTTCAGTAAAGAGACCTAAAATTGCTAACACACTTGACAACACATACAATGAACATTAAAAAGGGGTCGCCTGAGGTGCTTGGAAGACAGTGGAGGAGGGATGAAATAGATCTTTCAAGTCTGCTGACTAACTTTAAGTCAATAACAGGCATGTTTCTCAATCAGCAAAATATGAACAGCACTTCACATATGGTCCCTTGGAAAGGAACGTGGCCATTAGCAATCAGTCTTTACTGGGTAATTACCATGAACACAATATGTTTTACTTTAGGCTGCGCCTAATGCGATGACTCTGGACATTATCCCACTCAGCAGCTCTAAGTCGTTCTGACATGTAACTTGATCCAAATTAGACAGATTGATTGCCAACTGCCAAAAACATGAATTCTCAGAGTAGGGAGCAGCTGAGCGCTGAACTAACAAGGTTAATGCTGACCCCCCCACCCCCAAAAGAAAAATCTCAATACAATATATCTGTGTTCATGTGGGAGGTAATGTCCATAAAGAATAAAAATAGTATTAGTTTACAGAAATAAACTGAAACAATCAAGATAAATCAAGACAATTCCTAAATGCTCAATGCTATACACTTTAGCATAAAGAGTTCTCTGATGAGTTCATAGTCCTGCTTAAAAAGGTGTAAAATTTGCTCTCTGGCTAATTGAAATACAGAAAATACACTCACATTAAAAATAAGAGCTTCTATGTAAAAAATAAGATGCTCTATGTATGAACATCACTGCGCCCTAAAAAATGGACCTTAAAAGTACAACCGAGGAAATTTAAGAATATGTACCAAGCCATTATGTTAATACAATGCATTGCCACCCAGTCATTGTATCTTTCTAAATACGGTTTATAGTACAAGAGAAACTGTTTTCAATACCTATTAAAATAAAAATTTTGTCCAAGACACAATAGGATCTCCAAGAGGAATATAAAAACTTTGATCACACTTTATATGCTGCTATAGATATATGTAGCTGTGACCACTCACAAAGTTTCACTTTTAATTTTCAGTTTACTTAACTAGAGATCATCCTGCTTCCATAGGTAAGCATTAACAATGTGCTATCTCTCTCTTTCGAGCTATCACGTGAGGCATCCTGCAGGACTGCATCACTTTCACCACAGCAACCAGTGGACCTTTAGACTGGTCTCCAGCCATCTGAGCCCCCACCCCTCTCCTCCGGATATTACAAAATATTTTGGAACTCCTCTACTGGAGGGCATCACACACTATGGACATAAGATTCTTTAATTCAGCTCCTAGTGCCGGCCAGCGGAGGATGGACTCCCCCATTAAGCCAGGTTCCTCTCAAGGTTTCTTCCTGCCAGCCTAGGGAGTTTTTCCTTGCCACTGTTGCCACTGACATGCTTTTGGGGGGTCAGGCCTAGGACATTGTATTTTTCTGTATGTAAAGAGACTTTGTGACATGGAAACATGTAAATAGCGCTTTACAAAAATAAATTGATTGATTGATCTGTAATATTTTCAGAAAAATAAATATTCCATTATTTTCACTTTCGCCACAGCGTCGCATCTCTGCACCCTGCCACAGAGGTACTCGGATAGGTAGAACAAAAATGGCATAAGCATTTAAGAGATTATGCAGCTTATTAGCTGTAGTTAAATTTCAACAGTATTGGCCCTCTACATAGTTTCCCAGAAAACCATTTAATATTTTCTGAAGAATTTCGACTATCAATGTTATCGTTATTACACACAAACACACATGCACACACACACACACATACACGCACGCACACACAGAGAAAAGACTGCAGGAAAGCCATGATAAATGCAGTAGAGAACCAGGGAGCCTGGCAAGAAGTCAGTTTTAATTTCTTTATTTTTTTAGTTAATCGTTGTGTGTGGCGAACCCATAAGGGGCATCCCCCATCCTCCTATTCCCTGTTATTGCTTTTTATTTCTTGCTCCGCAGGAGCAACCCTGTGCCAGCTGAAAATAAAGTTTGGCTAGAATTCACCAAACTCCCTAGTATTTCCGATCTTTCCCAAGTCCTGCACTCGCCGCATGCAACAATTACATTACATTTTATTATTGACTCAGTTGGTATATTTACAAAGCATTTATTCAATTTAGTGTGATTTGTTTTAGGTCTGTAAAAATGCATTGAATGATGTATTGCTTTCTTCGTTATTGTGCAAGATATCATGTTTAAATCAAGCCTTGGCACAGTGTGATACTAGTAGTTAGAAATTAAACACTTTGAGTACAATTGTCTTGAGTGTTTATTATAAGGAATGCCTCATTCAAATGTTAGGGATCCCTCTGTAATAAGAACGGTAAATTGTAAGCTGTAAATATCTAGTTGTAACTGTTTTTGACATAGGTAAATAAAAAAGGATTGCTGGAAAATTGCCGTTATGGTGGTAATGGAAGGTTAGCCAAACATCTGTGACTTAGAGTAATATTTAGCACCTGTTTCTCAGAAAGGGAAACACAGTTTCACCACCCAAAAGCAGGGTCAACCTCATTTATTCCAGAATTGGTCCCACTGCACCTTACCACAAAAGCTCTCGTTTTTCAGCTAAGTAGAAGAAACTTCCCAGTTGAAGTCAAAGATGTTTCCCACATTACATGTGGTCAGTCGTTACATTTCTTTAACTTAAGCTGTTTTCACTTAGACATATCTTTATGATACTTGTCAGTGAATCTCCATCTGGAAAATACTACATTTTATTCGTCCAGCTTGATGAAGTCATATTTACTTTAAAAAAACAAAACAAAAAAAACTACATATCACCGCAATGAAAACTCCAGAAAATGTACTTTGTTTGAAATATTTCATAACTATTTTGCTGACAATGGTGTATAGCCCTGTGATCCCAGTACAGATACAGGGAGAGGGAGCCCAAGTTTATGACTTATATGGCATTTTATGACAAACACATTTAAGGCACACAGATGTAGTTGCCTTAGAACGTGGAATTAAAATGCATTACTTTTCCAAGTGAAAAAAAATCCTGGAAAGTTTTTGGAAAATCAATAAAAAATTATATATAATTTACCCTTGTTGTAATAGCAATTCTTCATTGGCTCATTAACTTTAATGGGTTTGGATATAACTGTGTCTTAAAGATTTGAAATGAATAAAATGTCCTCTTTGCTTAATCTACAATAAGTAGAGTGTTTAATAATATAAGTTTTCTGTAGTGTAATAGGTATATGTGAGCACTAACATAGGCAATATTGCAATATATTTGAAGTGACATTTTGTACTTAACATGAACTTTTGTGAAAAGCTTTTTTTACCCTCCAAAACAATTTATCCATTGCACATTGTACCAGGTTTTCTAGCACGGTTCTGTGTCCTGTATCTCTACTGGTGTTCTACAGGGCTCTAAGCTAGGCACACTGCAGTTGTTAATAATTGGATATTTGGGTCAAACCAAGGTAATTGACAGAGCTCTTTCATTCCCCCCTACCTTCTAGACGGATTTAACAGATCTCATCTTAGCTCACTGAATTTCTCCAGGATATTTAGACCTTGTGCTATTTCAGGACATACTCATGCTAGCAATTGGCCCGTTCACTTTAACAATAAACAAATACTAAACAAAAGCTAAACCTTATAGACTTTTCAACAATAGAACAACAAACTATAATGATGGCTCTGCAGTCTTTGTTTTCATAATTTCAACTGGGTAAACCTGAGTGTGTTGCCTTTTAATTTGAAATCATATTACATTAACTAAATATAATTTTAAATTAAATAAAAACGTTTTATTACATTAACATAAGCAAAACATAATATACACAGTACATCAAACTGGCAGTAAGACTGAAAGGAAAAATTCACAGTTCTATAATCACATGACCTGTAGGCAGAAAACTTCTGAAATAAGAATGTATTGTCATTTATTGTCCACTTTCAAGGGTAAATTTAATAATTCAGTTTGAATGTTCAGGATTTAAAGAAAATATTATGCTTTGAAAGATTTGAAGGCCTGTAAAGGTAGTGTGTGAAAGATCCCCATGGCTGTGACATTCGTTTTCCTACCTGTATTTGGTTTAGCTTGTACGTTCCGTGGAAAGTTCAACCTTTATATTGACGATTCATTTAAAAAGAGATTGTTTGCAGAGCGATACCGCAAGAAAAGCCTGGCTCCGTGGTATTGTATGTGGTATTGTATTTTTATCTGTGCGGAGCCGTTTAGATAATCTCAAATTGAGTAATTTTATAAAGTGAATCTTTGTGGCAAGAGTACCTCTCTCTTCCGCATCTACCTCCGAAAGCTTTACAGGCTTGGCGGTATTGGATATGGCTTGTGTTTTATCAATCTGTGCTGAAGCCTTTTTGATAATCAGATTCTGGTAAGATGAACCTTTGCGGTTAGGGTAACTCTTTCCCTTTCACATTACTACTACCTGATTCTGCTGCACTTCCCAAAGCATTCGTTCTGCAGTAGGTTGATCCAACTGCCGGTCCGGGAAAATATTGTCTGTATGAGATTGGTCCATGGTGCAAAAAAGTTTGGGCACCGCTCTGATAGCTGAAGAGATTATTTTGTTCTCTTTGTTACAGTTGTTGTTTAAAGGTATCTCCACCTGAAACTGAAGAAAGGGTCTGAATACCTTTGCAAGGCACAGTAAATATCTCACACAACAGATTTAGTATTCTGATATATTACTGCATTGTGCGATTCTGTAGCATTATCGGTTTAGCATGTAGTAGTGGCGTTGCTGGTAAATATAATAATTGAATACATCTAATTATTGAAGCTTCCAGTGACACAATATTCCTTCATGGTTATGTCTTGATACTTTATTTAGCCAACCCCTGTTGAACTTACTTGACTTGATTATTATAGTCATGCTCATGTAACTTTTCTGGTACGCAAGTTACAGGTGAAATGTACTTTCTATTTCATGTCTTAATAAATCTCCACTACACTTCTACAAGCCAATATCTTAAGTCCAGTTTGAAAGCTTCCGATTATAGTTTCTACCTTTCCCGCATGGCTTATGGCTTCACTGCCTGTGAGTACCAGACTGGGTTACTGTCATTGGACACAGAACATCTATACCCTCACAGAAAAAAACTTTGTTCAGCAGACATCTAAATATATTTTCCCTTTCAGTTTTCAAGTAATTTTTGATTCTTCTTCATGGTCCATTCTTCCTAGGCAGCACTGAATAAAAATAATATGGATTCCCTGATAGTCTTACTACTCAGCAAGTATATGATTTGATTCTAGACAGTCTCATAATATAATGGCGATACGGCTAAACTGCTGCTTGTTGCCTAAACACAAGCTATTGCAGTCTTTTGCAGTACAATCCTAAGAAAATGTATAACAATATTTAACCATCATATTATTCAGAAGTGCTCAGATCTGACAAATACACAGTCTCACACTGAATACATAATTGAAGTAGTGCTCAGTTTTTGCAAAGAAATGACAAGGTGAGTGTTATTGTGATTACTGTCATGGCTGTGACAATGCGTTGTGTCTTGGCTCCATGAAACCCATACAAATTAATCCTAAATACCTCACATCCTCTTGTGTCTTATTGATTTATTTTACAATGAATGTCTTATGTTTTGCAACAGCACCTCACACCACAACTTTGAACTACCCTCTACCAACTATGTATGATTAATTGTACTGGTGGTCATAACAAAAGTGAAAATGTACAGTGGGGAGAACAAGTATTTGATACACTGCCGATTTTGCAGGTTTTCCCACTTACAAAGCATGTAGAGGTC
>JAOYSI010002127.1:0-12913 GCA_025775065.1 Hiodon alosoides
GCGAGGCTGCAATGCTTTACTACTGATCCCAAACCAGTGGCTAGGCTGCAATACTTTCCTACTGATCCCAGATCAGTAGCTAGGCTTTCCGACTGATCCCAGATCATTGGATAGGATGCAATTCTTTCCCAGATCTGTGGCTAGGCTACAATAAATTCCTACTGATCCCAGATCAATGGCTAGGCTACATCGCTTTCACAGATCATTGGCTTTGGTGCAAATTTGTTACTACTGATCCCAGATCAGTGGCTAGGCTTTCCTACTTATCCCAGATCAATGGCTAGGCTACAATGCATTCCTCCTGATCCCAGATCAGCGGCTAGGCTACAATGCATTCCTACTGATCCCAGATCAGTGGCCTGGCTACAATGCATTTATACTGATCCCAGATCAGTGGCTAGGCTTCAATGCTTTAATAATGATCCCAGATAAGTTACGAGGCTACAATACTTTCCCAGATCATTGGCTTTCATACAATATATTCCTACTGATCCCAGATCAGTAGCCTGGCTACAATGCATTCCTACTGCTCCCAGGTCAGTGGCTAGGCTGCAACGCTTTTCAACTGATCTCAGATCAGTGGCTCTGCTGCAATAGGATTTAGAATGGGATGTCATAAAAGCTCCTGTCGGTGTAATGTGTAGGTGTCCTAATACTTTTCTCCATATAGTGTACTAAATTCAAATTTTGTGGAGATGAGTGTTTACTTAGCAACTAAAGTTCACATCTTTGAAAGATAATCTTCAAGGATTTGGTTACCCTCCAGGATAAGCTTCTTTTATTATCAATAAAATATTACATCATGTGGAATTCTGTTCCACGTTAAGTCACTTGGAGTCAGTTGAAGGAGGAGGACTTGGAGGAGTTTAAGCTGATGTCAAAAGACCAATTACACTGAAAGCCTATTGCCTGTCAGATAGAGCAAATCACCCTGAAGACCAAGGGATTGTTTCAATTTCACCAAATCTAAATTATAATAGTTTTAAATGGTATAAGAAGTAACTTCACATAGAAAAACAGAATTACCCCAACTCCAGGTCAAATTTTGATTAGGCATGAATAACCAATTTTTAATTCATATATTTTCCAAGTCAAAGCGTTTTCAGTTATGACAGTGGACATGGTGTACTAACATTTATTTATTGCGAAATATATTGTTTTGCCCCAGGTTTATAGAGCGTAATCACAATTCCCAGTCATTAACTTCCTGATTACCCTTAACATACTGTAATACTGCTGTTAATGGCGCTATATCAAACGTTATTCAATTGACCTCCTTGGCTAGCAGGATAACACAATCGTGCTCATTCACAACCACAATACACTGACCATCTAAACCAGAAATATTAAATATTTGCAGTTTAAAATAAAAGCTCATAAAATACCAACTACAATAAACCGTTACATTTGAATGCATTCATTTAGTTAATTATAACATTAGCCCTTGATACAGGGCTCCTCCCAGACACAGCCAGGTCAGTAAACAGGCAAGCACACCTGTCCTGTGGACACCGCTGACACCAGTGGGGGGAGGGGAGAAAAACTCTTATTAAACTGCTGCTGGAGTCTGACACCGTTTCAGTGGGGTTCAAAACTTTCAAATATCCACATAATGGAAACTACCTTTTTAGTTTATTGTCAGCATATAAGTATTACAACCACCATCACAAGGTGCATAAAAAATTATTTTCAAAAAATACACAACAAAAAAAATCCTGTAGCACTTCTTGGAAAGTCTTCTGTAGTCTTCAATGTTGTTACTTGGCAATCTGTGAAAAAGATTGATATGTTACTAAAAAAGCTTCAGAACATTACTAAAGTTTGCACAAATTGATTCTAAAAGATTTTAGAAATAGTCCAAGAACTCCAGGAGCTCCTGACCTTACACACTCACCATTATTGTGACCCCTGACCCTCTGTGACCTTGTTTTCCCCCTCGATCTCTTCCACCCCGGCCTGGGTCATGAGATCAGCAATGTTCTTCTCCAGGTCATCAATGCGAGTGCTCATCTCATCAAGTGATGATTTGTTAAGGAAAGCAGTGATCTATCCCACGATGCCGTACCCTTGAACTGTGGTTATCATAACAATACTCACTCAGAAAAGGAATAACAAATGTGAGTGCAAATTCTACCATAAACAGCTGGGATAGTTCCCAAGGTATGTGGTGACTCTAGTAGAACGTTTGAGAGGTTTGTTCCGAACCCCTTGCTTTTGATCCACCCTCTACCAACATGATTCGGTTTTTGTTTTGTTGGTTCATATCAGGCAGACACCTTTGTATGGAGCACTGATGCATTCTAGAACCGTGAGGTGGTATGGTGGGAACCACGGTCAAGTTGGGTTATCTGGCCACAGGTTACAACCCCCAGCCGTGAATAACAGTCTGAAACAGGCAGTTTGGAATCTTGCAGAAGGATATTTCTGCCGATGATTTGGTCGGACATCGTCTGGAACTTGTCCTGCATTTGCTGGAGAAGCGTCTGAACCTGAAACAAAGGAGGGAGGGAAGGGGCCAAACTCTGCAGTAAGTCTTAGGTGAGACTTGAGGATATTCCGTATGTAGATGCGTGCGGTGCATATTATACTCCAAAATAATATATTTATATGTAGGCTCACAGTAATTTACCGCTAGGTCTCATAAGAACATACTGTATCTTTCTGTATGTAAAGCCTCTTTGTGACATGGCAACATGTGAAAAGCGCCGTATAAAAATAAAATTGATTGATTGATTGAATTGATAAGTGCAAGGTTTTCCTCCTCTACTGGCAACGCTTTTCTGACACCATGGAAACGGCAGAGGTTGTGTCCAAAATACATGCCAGTACACCCACGCCACAGCTAGCAAAAAACTGACAAATAAAACTGGGCAGTTTTGTCGTTGGCTACAAAATTAAATCACACTTAGTTAAATGAATGTGGCCGGTAGATGTATCTACAAAAAAACAAAAGTTTTTTATTTTATTTTATTTTTTTGTATTACTCTGACAAACTCAAATTAGTCAAAGTACTCTGAGACGTAAACCATCCTGACTAGATGCGGAAATGCTACATGCTAGCGGCAATTAGCCAGCGCCAATAGCTTTCAATTGTAAGCCTTTTTGATGTTCTGGTAAAATAAAATAAAAATAAAACCACCAGGACTACCAATGACAGGAGAGAAAAAAAACAATCTTAAATAAACTGGTAAATAATAAAGGCACAAGAAACTACCATGGTCTAACAGAAATACAATTCTATATTAGCAAGCCGCCACTCACCACAGCGGTAAGGTCCTGGACAGATTTCGGATCCGTTTCTGACATGGCTCTAATTTATGTACAGTAACTGCAGACTGTGAAATATCTCCTTTTCTCTGAATTAATGCTTTAAAAAATGCACCAGCACAGTAATCTCCACCTAATACAACGCAACTGCACCGCGGTCTCACTCTATCGCGAGAACAAAGACACGGGAATTGCCAGCAACAGAGCATGTATATTTTTTGCAGTTAAAACTGGGTCTTATCTTGGAAGTTGAGCCGCAAGTTATTGTAAACCAATAAAAGCATTATAACAATTACGAATCTTTCGTTTGAACTGGATTGTAAAATGCTTCAAACTAATATTAAAAATAATATGATATATATTATATAATATTATAAAATAATTTGTTTTTCATTTGTTAGTTTAATACTTTCTATGTATTCGAGATTCGTATCTTTTAGGGGTCACCAGGCTGCACATTCGAATCAGGATTTAGTTGATGAACGGGAGTGTACATTAAATACTTCAAAATGAATATTGGGCTTTAAGCTAATCTTTACATATTCTGCGGTGCATTTGTTTATTAACGACACTTTAATAAGTATATTTTACACGTTTATTTTATTTATCCTAGAAGGCAAGTCGCAGTTGCAGTTTCGGGTTTCCCTATATTGTATTTTAAGTACGCGAAAGTGTTGGTTTCCAGAATCGTTATTATAAGAGCTGTTTGGGTCAATTTGAACGAACTCAATGAATCCTACTCATGAGTCTGATCCCGTAGATAATATAAAGCTAACTTCTGCTAATATCTTGAAGGTCCCATTATGCTGTTAAATCCCCATACCTGTGCGTCTTTACTGTGTATTGTTCTGTTTGGCAGTGTGAAACGAAATTTCGTTCCCCTGCATGTAAGACTATACATATGTGGAAATGACAATAAGTCTAAGTCTGAGTCTATAGTTCGCAAATCAAATACCAAATATAGCGAACTTGCCGAAGGTAATCCTTAAATGCGTTTTACTGCTTTATTTTAAATTGGCAATTTAGCCATATGAGGAAATGGGTCAGGGGTCTGAATACTTTTGCATGGCATTGTGTATAAGTGTGACTGATTTTCAGTCAATGTTTTATGGGATACTGCATTTGTGTGTGAGTTTTGTGTATTGGCATTACTTTGTGAATGATGACTGCTTGTATGTCTTGATGTGACTGCATGTGTGCGAGTTTTGTGTATTGGCATTACTTTGTGAATGATGACTGCTTGTATGTCTTGATGTGACTGCATGTGTGTGAGTTTTGTGTAGGCTACATGTTGTTTATATTGTTTGAGCTTTTTGTAGTATTATATAATTACTTTATTTCCAATGAATAAACACTGTTTAAAAACAAAAGCAGGAAAACATTATTTTCAAAAGAGATTTTATGAAAAACATTTCACAATAACCAGCAATCATTCTTGAATCGTTAAAAAAACAAAATATGTATTAATCTATTTAAATAAGACAATCATTTATTGAATGACTCAACATGTTATTTATTTATTTAATTCATTTTGAGTATTCTGGTCCTCCATAAGTTTTACCTTTCTACCTACCCAAAATTAAAGTTTAGGAATACAAGAACTTGTTAATCTTAAATTTAGATATGAAACTGAGTAAGGAATTATTTTCTCTGTAATGTTCTGTAAAATAGGATTTGGCATGATCCACAGGTTTCAAATAAGGATGATTATAATATCATTGTGTAACATGCAACCTACCTTTTCTCCAAAGATGGACAATTCGAGAGCAATTTTTTTTTTTCTAAATATGTGCCTCTCACGTTATATTTGTCATTTTAGAGCTCTGTTTAAATACATCTATCTCAACCCTTGGAGCCCATTGGTATACTCCCACATTCTGCCTGCAGGGGGTGTGTTCAGTTAAATGCCACCATATGTATGTCGTGGAGACTAATGGTGTTTGCCTGCAGCCCACTCAATATTGTGGACGCCCTGGCCACCCTACCATATTACATGTCCCTGGTGGTGGTTAAGGACAGTGGTGAGGAGCGTTGCTACCTGTACAAGCTGGGTCGGGCACTGCGTGTGCTGCGGGCCCTGCGCATCCTAAACGTGACACGGCTAACGTCATGGTGGCAGATATCACAGCACACCTTCAGAGGTCTAGTGGAGTCCATGCCTCGACAGGTCATGGCTGTTTTGGCGGCAAAAGGGGGACCTACACAATATTAGGCAGGTGGTCATAATGTTATGGCAGATCGGTGTATAATCACATAAGAACATTCAAGTCATGAAAAGTGTAAGGTCATCATCTGCAAGGTCACCAGTGATTCTGTAGAGTTCAGGTATTGGGGGATCTTTGAGTTCACTACGAATTCCAACTGTATAAATGTGTAAATCCCTGAGCTCTGGATGGAGCAGCCTATAAATCAAGTGAAATAATGAAAATACTTCTTAACCCAAGTTCTGACCATCCCAGAGCGTCTTTGTGTGGGACTGTGTGATACAGACCTTTCAACCAGCAGGAGGAGCTGTCAAGGAAACCAGGGCAGAGACTAAATCAAAACTATTTAATAGTTTCTTATGTTCATTAATATAAATTACTTAATCATTTAAGTAATTTCTGTCTTTAGAAGTTTCTTATGTTCATTAAATGAAAAGGCTGTTACGTGGTTGCAGGAAGTGATTTGGTCCTGGCCTTAGGTTTGACTGCAGGATGCGAGTGCAGCTGGTATGCGGTTAACACATGATGAAACACAGTTTGTGTTTTGTATTAATGTATTGTTCATTTAAAATAAAGCAGTTTGTAAATGCTAGCCAGGAACTGGAGTGTACCCCAAACTGTTGTAGGTATATTCTGATATTGTAAAACATAAAAAGGATGATAGTAATGTGATTGTCAAATTGAAAACATGTTTTTATTTTCTATGATTTTTTTTGTAAATCCAAAATCGCAAAATATTATTTATATGACCATTCTATTAGACCAGGGTTACAGCAGAAGTAATCAGCTGTGCTGTGGGAGAGTGGAATTTGTTCCAGACGAATAATCGTGTTGTATGTGCCGTTGCAGATGTAATAAAACCGCAGTCATCCAATCAAGTATCCAAGCGTGTTGGCTTAAGGGACAGAGATAAGGAGTGTCAAACAGTCATAGCACAGGCCATACTGGTTGGAGATTTTAACCTCCAATGCTACTGATCTGCTGAAAAGGCCTTTATGTTCTTGAATCCGTCGGTTTTGGTTCCAACGTGTATACGTTCACACATTGTTGTAGCCATACAGTAAACCTAGTAATTACCTTAGATATTGATATACAAAACTTAACAATATTTCCGCATAACACGGTATAGTCAGACCATTTTTTTATAACGTTTGAGATTCAAATAACTACTCTAAATCCGACCACATGTACTATATGACTATATGAAGCAAATTTGCTTGCACTTTAAAACATAACTACCACAAAATGGAGCGAAAATTGTGTTCACTGTGATAACTTCATCACTTAATAAACGGGGGAAACCGTATAAGCCAGTGCAAATATTTAAGGTTTGTTTACCATTAGCAGAAGGCATGGCACGCTAAAAGCACGAGTCTCAGGTTCTCAACTAACGTCACCAGCACTGATTACACGGCACCACTTAGTGGCCGGGAGTGGTAAGAAAAAAACAAAATGTGCGACCTCATCCAAATTTTCGGAGGAAAGATAGTCAAACGCAGGTGTTCTCAAACTTTTCCACGCCAAGGCCCCTCAAATAGCATAAGCTTCAGGCCGGGGTCCCGCTGTCTTTAAAAACCCATTGACAATACAAAGGAAAATGTATTTTTAAAAATGTGCTGAGGCCCCCGCTTTGAAAACCACTGGTCTAACAAACCAAATTCCCGATAAGTTAATTTATCTAATTTCCCAACGTCACACTAGTAGTGACGTATTGAACAAATACGAGTAGAAGTATAGAAACCCTCGACTTCGCTTACTATTCTCCAGAGCGTGAAAAAAGAAAAATGCAGATAACATATTTTGAGCATTTTTGCGCCGTAGACATGCTTTCCGTCGAAAAATTAATTGCGTCCTCTAAATCGGACCCAGTACCGACAAAGTCTCCCAGTAAATTCTGCGCCACTGCGTACTATATATGAAACAGAATTAGCACTCGATTGTGTTCCCAATTGGCTAAAATCAGCTGGTGTCGAACCCACTTTAAAAATACTAACCCTGGACCCAAATTGTCTAAAGGTCTTCTGACCAATCAATCGGTCGCTGTATGTTAGGACGCGGTTTAAGGCCTGAATTCCCGATTCATTTGTGGCACTCAAGAGCTAAAGAATAGTCTTGACATAATAGAAACGATGCTACTGGTACTAATACCGGAACAATTGGCTTAATAACCTACCTCTACCGCTCATGCTACTACCACTAATAGTAATACGTTATGTTATAATGAATGTCCTTGATGCTATTTGCATTTCTTTGTAGTTTACATTAATGTTGCAACAGATTGGTCTGTCTGTTTGTATCCTGCTGTCTCCCTATCACTCTCTTAAATAAAACCATAACGTTATAAATAATAATAACATTATTATATAGTGTCCGTTCAAGGTGACACTAAGGCGGACCCACAAATCTCACTCGATCCGGACTTTTCCTTTTCATCCGAGGCAGGTCAATATCTGTTATATAAGAATGAATTGTTTACATTTTAATAATTGATGAAAAAGAGCTTCAGATTGTTTGATACTCTTGACCCGGAACTGAAAATGTTTCCAGCGGGACTACCAAGTGGTTTTAGTTGGTTTTTGAACTCTAGTTATCTGGAAGATAGCAGTTGGTGGAAGGTACCTTATTTGAAACAGATAACGATAACGGCTCTCACTTATCAGTGTCTGTAATAGATAGTAGGCTATACCGAATTTTTAACTTTAGAATGCAAGTCAGCATGTTCAATTTCTAGTTTTTAGAGTGTATGCAACAAACCCGCGAGTGTGTCCGATTGGCTCGTTTACCCGTTTTTACATGAACCGCCGCTAAACGTGCGAAATCTATCCATTTTGACATGCTTTGTTTTACAGACGTTCGAGGTGGATACTGAAAAATGGTTCAGATAATCGTTTCAAGGTATGTAGAAGAATGTAATGCATGTTCCTTTGTGTTTTCCGCCTCACAAGTTCGCCATGCCTGTCACAGGATGAAAAACTCTTTAGATTTCAGTTAGATCTTACTATAATATAAGATTTTAATATGAAGAAAAGTTCAGTGATTCGCCAGTTGGCACCTTGTTTGGTCTGTTGAGTTTTATAATTATTAGTTGAATCGCCGTTTTAGCAGCAGTTGTGTTTTGTACTTGCCAGCAATATGTAATGGTTTTTGTAGGCCTGAAGGCGGCAGTAAAGTTCACGGTCCTGTCGAGTGGCTTCTGATCGAGCTGCAGGGGGAGGTGATGTCTAGGCAGAACACAGGCCTGGCTGGAAACCTGATGGGAGATCTGCACTACACCAAGGAGGTACTGGGACTGTGGAGGAATAGGAGCATAAATTAAACCCTAACCCAAATAAAAACTTTCTCTTTCTCACACACATTTTTTCTCATTATTGACCATGTATGTCTCACCTGTGTTGCCCCAGGGTGTGCCTGTGCTCATAGTGGGGCACCACATCCTGTACGGGAAGCAGGTGAAGTTGGAGAAGCCCTTTGCAGTCCTGATGAAGCACTCTGGTGTCCTGCAGGATGATGGGATCTCCATGGAGACAGATGAGACCTTTACCTCCTACTCTGTCTCCGCTCTCATAAAGAAGAAACTGATTTTCAAAACCCGTCCCAAGCCCATCATCACGAATGTGCCCAAGAAACTGTAGTCCCATGAAAATATGAAGAAGTGTTTGTGTGGTGCTCAAATTCAGCCATAGAATAACATTATAAAAGTATCCCATTCGAGGCAGTAAGAAAATGAATGGACCAGTTGCTGGGCATGGAAGTGATTTCAAGCAGAAAGACCCTGAAAGATAGCCATGTGTTGGGGTCCCAGTGAGATGTGCCTGCCATTGTGGGTTTGGGAGGATCAGCCGGAGCGCCCAGAGCACTGTAACCGCTGGCTTCCCTGCCAAACACTCCAAACAATTCTGACCGTTTCTTTTCATGGTGTAATGTCTATTTGATAGATTAAACTTATTCAACCTTATTCAGAGCAGCTTAAGTAATAGTTTTGTACAATATTTTTTCATCTGAATTTTTGCCTGCTATTTAAGCTAGACACAAGGATACAATAATTATGTGGTTTATTTGAAAACAAGTTTTGTCTGCTCATTTAAATTTTTTGTTAGTATGTTAATAAATTATGTACAAGTAGTTTTTTTGTGGTTCATATCATCCTCTACTTCATCATATCAAATTAGTAAAATTGAGAACTATGTATTTTTGTCCTTCTGTATATATAAATAGTTTTAAGAGCTGAAGACTTGATAGGCAATTTAAGAGTACGGACCAATCTGTTCAGTCACTGGCCTGCAAGTGGAATTCCTGCAAACAGAAACTGCACAGCTGTGGTGGCCTGTAAGTGATCCGATTAATAATTAAATCAGTATAAATAGGGTTAGGGATAAATATTGCCCCTAAGTCCAGCAGGCACTAGAATGCCGGAGTAATTGTCGTGGTTTCCGATTCGACAAACTGATTGTTTTCAGTCTTTTTCGTTGGAACTGTAGTTAGGAGACAGACTTGGTTCTTCAGGAAATTAAGACTTTTATTTTGTAAACATAACAAAAGCCGTGGTGTCCGTGGAACAACCCAACAAACAGCACACTAGTTTTTGTACAATTTTAGCATACCCGCCCTTCCTCTAATGGGAGGTGGCCACGGCATCGCCACAGTGTTTTACTGCGCTCTATTGGTTACGGCTTTCACCCTACTGTCACAATTGGCCCTTCTGCTAATACATACTGTTCTCAAGGAATCCATTGTGGTTACATCTCTGGCCCTAGGTAGTTCCACCTTCACGCTGTTTTATAGGAGTTGGGAAACAGCTGTGGTTTTGGTTCAACTCAGGCAGAAAATAAAAAATATGTTTATTGCAGTTCCAGCAACAGCATTCCACTATACATTAACCCAACATATAATTGCCTTCCAAACCGTGATTATTGTAGTAACAATATTCATTTAGATAACTCTTCCCTCAGGTAATTAGCGTTCCACTAAACATTAACACCCCATATAATAAGATCTGCTTCATTTGTTGAGTTTGAGAACTGGGTACCATGTAAAATTGCTGTATTGGTGTGCATGTGAGAGTGTAATGAGGAGTAAGATCTTTCAGGACGATGGGTGGGGGACGGTTGTGGCAGGTGCTGAGATGTTTTCACTATTTAATAATTGTGAAATTAAATTAATAAACTCTTACCCAGAGGGGCTTGCATATCTGGTAGCTAATCAATAACTCTCACCCAGAGTGAATTGCATAGCTAGTAGATAATCTTTAACTCTTACCCAGAGAGACTTGCATAACTAGGTTAGTACTGAATAAAAATTCACTTTAAGCTCCTTTGTCAATTGTAAACCCCTAGCACCTCTCTCTCAGATCTGAATCAGCAACCTGGTGGTTAACTGCAGACTGCTTAACCGCTACACCTGGTGTTTGTGACAAGTGGTGAGGGAGAATGGATGGGTGTTAGGAAACTTCATAATTTACCCCCGATGAAAACAGAAGTACATTCAATTGCAGAAAAAGCAAGTTACTAAAATCTGTGTTGTATGAACATCAAACATTGATTGACCACTCAGTTCAATCAACTGAAAACATATTTTAAAATAACAAAGAACCATAAACAGCACATCCCGTTAAGTCTCCTCCCTATCGTTTCTGAAAGGATGCTTGGGAAACAGATGCTAATGCGCTGAAACGTTTTCTAATGAAGAATACACTAAACCGACATGGAAGATCTCCACTGGGGCCACTGGTGATCACGAAGAGTATCACCAGCAGCGTCAATGTGAAAAAAAGGAAACACAAAATTCAACAATATTACTGTAATATTGTAATATTAAATACAGCTTTAATATGTTGTCGAAAGCCTCACACATTGCTTTCTTGTTCAGATGAATGCATCTAAATACAAAGCATAACATATTAAAGGTCTGAACATAGACACGTTTAAATAAAGTTATATATGATAGACATTAAAAATAAGAAACAAAATTATAGTATAATATAAATATATTAACAGTATCCAACATTGTACAGTTTGACCCAAAATTACTCAATAAATAATCAATAATTTAAGTTTATAAATAGTATAAAACATTGATAAATAAAACAGAAGCCTTCTAGTCATTCATGTGAAACCATGTAATTTCATTATTTTGTACTTACTGTACAAGTCATTAATAATGTTATTGTAACAAATAACTTTGGCGCATTTTAAAACAAACACAACAGAATGTGAACCAAGTCACTACATATCTTTTGGTTTTAAATAGAAGTCCTCTATAAGAGGTTATTCTCGGGGTATAACACAAACACAGGCTATTGTGACCTTACGCCACGCGACCCGGAATGAATACTTTTTATTGTTAAGTGGACACTTCATCTTTTCAAGAACCAGCAGATTCTGCGTCACGGGTACAGAGTTGAACGTCATATTTTCTACCCCATTGATGATGCAACCCTCGCACAAACATTCTGCCTCGACAATCTTCTGTGGGTATCGGTTTTCATCGTAGGAATACCTGCAGGAAGGAAAAATAATACTGTTTAAAAGACACATTTATTGTTTTTAAACAATATTCATCCCAGTAAGCGATCCAATAATGATGAAATGTTTTATTGAAGCAGTGCTCTTACTTATATTGCCAGGGAGAGGTTGCCCGATCACTGTAATCTGTTGATGAGGGTTTTAATTGAAAATCGGAACATGCGTGTTTTGTCTGATGATCCTCCAGATGCCAGGCTCTTGGTGCCTGGGGCATGCGGATGTGAGAACGCCCCAAATATCTCTTTAATAATTTTCCGGATTGTTCCTTCAGCTCTGTCTCATTGAAACATCCTTTGAGATTAGTTTTTAAAGACCATGTCCCACCAAGATGAAAGCACACAGCAAGAAGTAAAATCTGCAAAAAGATATTTAATTTTAAACAAACAAACCTAAAGCACATAACAGATACAATTACCTTAGCATGAGAAAATGAAGGTTTATAAATGGCGATTTCAAGGTGAGGCTTTCTGTATGAATACCACAGTAAAGAATGCCGAACAGCAAGACCAGACGTGCCCAGCAGCATAAGTCAGGAGACTTACCCTTAGCATTCTGAAAGAACAGTCAAATCAAGAAAACTAGAAAAAAACTGTGCATAACCGTAATGGCTGGTATCTCCAGCTTGTTCTGTGCCATGTTCTAGCTGTTCATTTAATTTATAGTGTCGACTGCCTGCGCCTGGGGAAATCCACATTTGCAGAAGGAAATGGAAATTTAAAAAAGACGTTCTGTACTTCCCTTTCCCAGGGCTGAGACTCGCAGCTCTGTTTACCTGGAGTGCCAGTGTCCTCAGCTCCACTGGTCCCGCCCCTGAGGTGTTAGGTTACATTAACTGTTTTATTTCCTCTGTTTACCTGGAGTGCCAGTGTCCTCAGCTCCACTGGTCCCGCCCCTGAGGTGTTAGGTTACATTAACTGTTTT
>JAOYSI010002128.1:0-30133 GCA_025775065.1 Hiodon alosoides
AAAATATTAAATTTTTTTTCACTTTTATATTTTTTCCCACCCAAAAAAAACACAAATTACACCCCCCCCCCCCCCCCATTAACAGTATCTTTAGACTTAAGCAATAGTATCTTTATGGGAACAGAAGATCCTCAGTAATCCCTCAAACACTGACCTTCAATGATGCAGTTCTCTCCAGCCAACCCACAGCCTCGGGGTCCCCAGGGGAATCAGGTGACTCAGAGGCCTGACGGGCCTTCCTTAACTGCTGGAGTTCAATTATCAGTGCGGACATCTGAGGAGAGGTGACCGTTTTAAAAATATCACAGTGCGTCCAAGTGTGGCTGGAGTTCACCAATTGTATTAATTGTATTTTACAATGTGGGTGGAAGATTACGGGATTTAGTTATCTTGGCTGGTATCAGAATTTCACAACATCTGAGACTCGCATTCGATTGGTTGCTATTTGTGTATATTATTGTCAACCATTTCAGTATTTTTGATCTCACGGGATCATAACTGAATGCCTAAAAATAATTACATTATTTAATCTCATATATATGATTTTAAAATTTGATTTACTCCACTTTGGAATTGCTAATTGTGCTTTCGGCTCATTGCGCCAAAATCCTGCCACCACCCTTGGGAAGGTTGGAAAGTCCCAAAATCCTTTTCCCGTCCATGCAGGTTGGCACTCAGCCAATTATGCAAGCACTGCGCTCTCAAGGTCACAGTCGGCAAATAACAGGAGCTGGATTCAAACCTCCAAACTCCAGCAGATCTGCTTCACTCTGCGCAGGCGTTTATCAACTGAGCCACTATGGAGGCCCCTAGTCTAGACACTGTCTGGAGAGAAGATCACATGGCGGCCGTGGACTCACCTGATTGGCGGTTAGTGGGTCGTTCTGCCATGGGCTCCAGTAACTGAGCCTGGGGTGAACGGTTTCCTCGCTGTCCTGAGCACGGACAAACGCATTGTGTTCAGTGGAAAAAAAACACAAGAGGGCATAAAGCGCGTGCATCTTGTCTGGATAAACCACTAGCACCCTGCTGGGAAGATTTTATAGCATGTCTATACATGGACAGGAAGGCAGCCATTAGGCTTTAACTTTCTCCTTAACGAAAAAGTCATGTGTTTGTAAATTTAACAACCACATGTGCGGGGCAAAGGCAGAACCTCATGAAAGGAGGTGAAAACGGAATCGGCAGTGCAGGAGATTGGAGTCAGCCGAATGAATTTTTTTATTGGTCTTTTCCCCTGAAGCTTCTGTCACTGCGAGTCCAGACCTCCCTTGCAACCATCAAGGGTTGGGTTATCACGATGCCCCTCCCCAAGAAAAACTGGACCGCAGAGTGTGGGAAAGTGCCTCTTAGCTGTACATGGCTAAAGGATAGACATGTGTGATAAATTAGGTGTAAGAGCAACAGGCCTGGGCTTCAGTGTGTTCGAAAGCCACAGTGGAACGGCCTCTGCTTTCTGCAGCACACCCAGGCTCGCAACCACATTTACAGTGGGCTTCCCTCACACTGTATGGCACCATACCTGAGATCGCCGTCCTATTGGCCCTTGTCGAAAATCGCTGCCATCATTGTGTGTCCTGAAAGAGATTGATCCCGCTGATTATATTTGAAAGCTCTGCGCTGGAAGAGTGACAGTGCTCACGGAGAGCACACAGAGAAAATGTTTCAGAGAGTTTTGCAGGAAACAGGAAATTGCAGCATTTATAACACAGATGCGGTAGCCATGGAGAAAAGAATAAGAGAAGAAGTAATGACAGGAAAAAGTCCGGTGCACACTGTACACAGCCAGTCAGTCTACGCTGCGACTTGCATCCACTGAAGTTCTTTAAAAAATATATGCTTTGGCGTTTCCTGTGAGGAGACCTGATAAAGAACCGTCACGTTCACACCCTCGCACGATCGGCCTCGTCTTAAGTGAAAATAGCTGGATGTTCCAAGACAAGTACTGAAAGCAAACGCATACGACGGAGAGAACCGTTTGCTTGCTTATAATTATGACGGATTTTTATTTTCCTGGATAAAGTGTGGTTCTTTTGTCTGACTGCGGAATTAATGTTAAAACCAGAGAGCCTATCCAGACCGGTGAGTCAGTCGTCAAAGAGGAAAGAATTCGGAAGGCGAGATGGAGTAGGGAGTAGGGGACTGACTGCAGGAGGCTCCATCCACGCTTGCTGGAGAACAGGCCTCTTGTTCTTGGCAGCCCCAGTGTGGAAATGTTAAACGCAGCCTCCGCCCGCCAGACTCGCTCGCGTCAAGCACGAAAAATGGGCACAGGCTGGTTCGTTACCACTCAGCTGTGACTGTGGAAAATAAATGACCGCCAGACTGCGGGAGGAATCGCGCTGACAACACACCAACCCAAAAAGAGGCATTTTTCATGTTTTCAACTGTTTGCAGACGTTGGAAAAAACAGAGGCCTTCACCTAGGGTATCAGAGGGGGGGTGGAGCCCACCATTTGCCCGACCGTCCTACCTGTGCAGATAACAGTTGGTTATTGTTTAACTATGAAATCTTTAGGATATTTTTATTCATTTGAAATGAAAACATTTGCGGGGAATAGAATTCACAGCAAATCATTCTTGAATGGTCTACGCTGTTGCCTGGGACCATCGTAGTTTAGGCAACTGATTAATGTTCCTCTCGAACCGTGTTTTGAGAGACTGGGCCCCCCCACTCACCATCTGTGGAAGAAACCCCTGCTGGGCTTGTAGTATTCCAACCATTTCTCCCCTGTCTGCGTGTTCTACAAACCTGTGCTTATGGTTCTCCCGGGACCTGGACAGTGAAAGCAGTCTGCAAGCCCCATGCCAATGAAAATATTTTCTGCAGGGTATTAGCATTAGCTTCACCGTTTTAGGCAGAGATACTTTTCTCTGCTGTAGCTATATATAAAATAAATAAATAAATAAATAAATAAACAAATAAATAAAACCCAACGGAAAAAAGCGATCTCTCTAAGCAGGGGGACTTCATGATAAGTGGACATTCCAAGAATTTGATTTATAAAACTTTTTTTTTTTTTTTATCCTTAGAGCCTTTCAACTTGTCATTTTAATGTTAAGCTAAGTTATTGTGAAGCAAACAGATGAGACACTTACGGTTCCTGTCTGGGCCACATGTGCATCAGATCCACCACGCTTTCCTTCAGATCCTCACAGTCCCAGAGTAAGGGCCTTGTCTTAATGCAAACAATGTCAACAATGTTTTACCAGATTGTCAGGGCAAACCATCGCTTCCCACACATATAGTATAGATGACACTGAATAAATTCAGATAAACAGCTCCATACTGGACCTCCATACTAACAGCCAACATTTGGGATGAGAGGGGCATTATAGCTGCACCCTTGTCCCCTGCCCCTGTATGTGGAACATCAGCGAGGAGAGGGCATCTGAGGATGGAGTTGGGGGCTGCTGGGATATACTCGCTGCTTTCCAGTAGCAGTTCAGTTTCCATCTCCAAGACCGATTTTCCATCCTCTTCCTCCTCCTCCTCCTCCTCTTCTCTGCCACTGTCTTTTGCAGCCGTTTCCAAGACTCCACTAAAACACAAACAGATGTCTTCGGCAAATCGCACAAACCCCTGCCTTCTCCTTCCACAATAAATGAAACATTTATAAGGCTGTTATTCGCTGTCTTCTTGGCTCCCGGAGCAAAACACTGTGCTCGAAGAAAAGGCTGCAATCCATTAGGAGCCATCAAATAAAACTGGGGGCACCTAAGGTGAATAGGGAGAGCCCTCCCCGCACCCAGAAATGGTCGTTACCTGAACTCCCCAGGTAGGTGGTGCAGAGCAGAGGGGTGTCCTCCAGGAGGCGGTACGGGGCAGCGCAGGCGTCCCGCCAGCTGGACCTTCTGCGTCAGCAGGCGCTCGCGCTCGGACTCCAGCCCCCCCAGCCGGGCCACCAGCAGGCTCCTCTCGCTCTCCAACTGGGCCCTCTGAGCCTCCGAGGACGCCAGGCCCCGCTTTGCAGCAGCCATCTCTTGCACAACGTCCGCGTGCTGCTGTGGGGAAGGGTGGGGAAAGTGCCAGAAAACCCAAAATGTTACAAACGCTTGGAAACTCAAGACAATTCATACTGTTACACATGTACAGTTATGCATGTATAATTACTTTCCCTGAAACTGTGGAACCGGGGGAAAAAATTCAAAGCTTCGAATCGGTTTCTTCCAGATTTCAGTCATATCACATTAATGGTCAGATCTAAGTTCTTAGCTGGTTGCCAGTTGACAGCTAGAATGTTAACGAAACAATTTACAGCAGGTTCCATGCCTGCAGCATTCTAATATCCAAACCTGGAGTATCTGAGGTTAGGGTTACAGTACTGACGGTGGCAGATCCTCCCAGACAGTAGCATGCAATCGTGAGAGTGTGAGTGAGTGTGAGCGGCAGTACCAGTCGGTGGCTCGTGATCTCGGCCCTGGCGGTTAGCAGAGCCCTCTGGAGCTCCAGTTTCTGGGAACGCGTTTGAGACAGCTCCAGCTGGAGGCCGGACACCTGGGTCTCCAAGGTTTCCCTGCCTCGCTCGGACACCCCCAGCTGTGCCTGCGTCTCCTGGAGGAGACGTCCAAGGTCTCTCTGGTCCTGGAAGACAAACAAGGTTCTCAGGGCTTGGCTTAGGTTCCGCAAAAGTATAGCCGAGCTTGTCTTCAGGCTTGGCGTTAACTCTTTCCTGGCCATGTTTGCAGTAATGTTCAAATCAACATTTTGGCACTGAGCACAAACAAGATCTGCATTTAATCTGCTTTATAGACTGGGCAAATGGGGGAAAAAAAAGGTGAAACAAACACAATTAGAGTCTCCCTTGTGACTAAATGCCTGTAAATAAAAGGATGGAAGGTAGGTATACTTTACTCTCAGGAGCAAACTGTTATTGCCTGCCAAAACGATAAGCTGAGAAGTCATCCATTGGTCCTGCCCCAGTTTCTCTTGGCCTATAGAGTGAGGAGTTGTCTTCTGATTGACATACCAGAAAAAATACTGGTTTAAGGTACCCAAGATTCACAGATTAAAGCTTACATAACCTGTCCGTATTCATCTTTTTTCATATTGTCTTCAGAAGACTGACTCAAAACATGTGTTTTTTGTTTACTGTATTTTAAAATTTTGTTTCAACGTAGGTGAGGTGTAAACTGAACACGAGCGCTCTCACAGGAGATGCAAGGTCCGCTTCAGTCGCGATAACGTGACAGCACCGACACCTTCCACCGGTTCGGATAGCCGGTT
This sequence comes from Hiodon alosoides, assembly GCA_025775065.1. Taxonomy (NCBI): domain Eukaryota; kingdom Metazoa; phylum Chordata; class Actinopteri; order Hiodontiformes; family Hiodontidae; genus Hiodon; species Hiodon alosoides. The sequence continues at coordinate 5,228 of JAOYSI010002128.1, forward strand.
CCCTCTCACGCCTAAGGACATCCATCTCGGACTGCAGCCTCTCCACCCTGAGGAAATGTAGACCAGCAACCAAACGGCCTTTTGTTTCACTTATCACCTTTGTCACATCTGTGAGTAATCCCGTTAAGCTGACATGAATCACTGCCGTGCCTCTAGAAGCAATTTATGTATAACTGAAAGGCTATATAATGTGAGTAATGAATATACTTTGTGTTTGTTATCTATTGTTGGTCTCTTCTCAGGAAAATAAAACAGAGGGCTAAAGTTTTCACACGAAGCATATAACAAGGAGAGGCCAGGTTCAAGAGGATCGACACGCGGGGCCGCGAGGAAGTGACGGAAAGCGCGGTGGATCTGAGGCACGTGTAGCCGCAGGCGTCTCACAGTGCAGCGCGCACGGCCGTTTCATGCTATACTCACTTCACAACACACCGCGTCCCTCTGAAATTTCAGTGCTCGGAGGAATACAAATGATTCTACGTTGCATCCACCATCAAAAACGAGAGTTTCATAACATTATAAACCGTGAAGTACTTCAAGAGGGAAATGCCAAGTTGGGGTTGTCTTTTATTTACTTCAGCAAGGAAGATACTCAAGCCTTTCCAGTGGAAAGACTCGATTACCATTAAACACTGTTCTAAGTAACGTCAAAAAAGCTCAAATATTTACATAGAATTAAAAACAACTGACGGGCGAGTGTTTCTTGGGTTTCTTTCATCTGGGGAAAAAGCTATCCTGGACACCAGCAGTTATTACTTTTTTGGCAACTCTCTTGAAACAAAGGCTGGACCAATGATGAACATCAGGGTTTTAAACTTCAGCATGATTGATTGTTTATTTTACCCAAATTCATTTTGGAACGTTGACTTGAAAGCAGATTTCTTACGTTATAAGTCCGAATGTTGATCCGACTGCACACGATGTGTTGAAGGTATAGTTTTATTGTTAAGTGGTTTGGTGTGTTAGTTCAAAATTGTTCAATGTAAAGATGAAATTTTTACATGTATACAGCAGAATACAGTGTTTCTCTCACCTTTTGAGCAAGTCACTGTACACCACGGTTCTCAAGCCGTCTAAAAAAAGCCTATGTCGGGGGCTATTGATCGGTTTGATTTCCGATGTCCACATCTGGAGAGACAATAAAGAATGGATGGGTGGGCAGACAAGGGAATTCTTCCAACAGACTGCAGGGGTAGAGGCAGAGGAACTGTCTTTCGCACACCTGGGGTCAGTGTGTCGAGGCAACTGAGCCGAAGGGTTCTCTGCCCTGTGAGGGATCCTTTAAGCTGTAAAGTCTGCATGGAGGCCACTGCCGTGTCCCATGTATAAAAGTGTGCTCTCTTCAGGTGTTATGTGAAATTAGTGATTCGTTTATGGGTGCCCAGCCTCAGAGGACCTCAACGCGCATCTCTATGCATCCCAGCGTTGCATGTTGTAATGCTACCCTGCAGCAGGGGGTCCAAATGTGGCTAAGGAGCGGAATCCTTACCGTTTGTTGGGCGGTCCAGTTCTCCACCGCTTGGCGGTGGTCCTGGGACAGCCTAAGGCTCTGCTGCTCCAAGGCACGCTGGGCCTGGGCCAGGCTGATCTCCAGGTCTTGCCTCCTCCTTTCAGACTGCAGCAGGCCCTGCACGGCACCCTCTGTGCTGTGCAAGGCCTGGGTATGTGAGACCCGGATACAGCCGGCGCCACCCTGCCACCGCGTGTCCCAGTCCCAGGTCCCCATCAGGCCACCCAGGACTCTCGTCAAACCGATGTTCTGCAACACACAGCAGGGCTCGAGTTATCTTCCTCAAGTGACGAGGTCAAACGCAGCACTGCGAGCGAGTGAAAAAACATTGCTCGGAGACGTTACTCATTACTCTACTAGTACAGTTAACAGTTACTGTGATGGGCAACGAGGAACGCCACATTCTAATTAAAAGGTGTGCAGACAGCACTGTAGAGTATTCCAAATGGGAAGATACATTTTACTGTGCGAAAACTATCAATTTCCACCAGGTTTTTCGTTTTGATGACAGGTGGTTTCTTTCGTATTAATAAAAATCAGTTTTAATGGAGCTGAGACATAAAAACTCAATCCAAACTACAAATCAATTGTTAGCCAAGGAAAACAAAGAAGCCTAGACCAGATAACGCAGTCTCACTGCATTAAATATTGACCTGTTTGCGTATTGATCTAAAAGGTCAGCTTCCACCGCTTTACACCTGCACAAATCACAGCAAGGGCCTAACCACATGAAGTACAGAGTTGGCGTAAGAATCAGTGTCGTACCTCACCTGATCAGCAGTGGGATATTGCCTTCTCAGTAAGTCGTCTAACCCAATTAGCCTAGTCTTTGGTCCCAAAATGCGGCTGTTCTTTTCCTTTTATTTGCCCTGTAAGGTTACCCGTGGATACGCGCCACCCCCGCACAATGACGGGAGATGAAGGAGAATGCCTTGTGTCCAGATCAGTTGAACATTAACCAAGTACAGAGCATGTGAGTTGGGAGGGGGGGCGGCAGACTGACCCCAGGAGTACAAAACGGTAATCATGCCAAAAACAAAAACCTAGCTGGACCTGATTTAGTGACAAAAGTTCTGCCCATCGACCTCATTTATCACAACGATAATCTGCAATGGGACAGTGCGACCTTGGGACCTTTCTATAAAACACGGCCGCCAGTCAACAAAGCCCACGAAAAACAAAAATGACAACACACCAGGAGCCAAAGTACCGGAATGGCTCAGCACAGTGAAGAGCAGAGCGTGATTTTGCCAGCTGATGCTATTCACTGAGGCGTGTTCAAATCGGCAGGGTGTCTTCGCTCATCACCAACACCGATCTCTTACCGTTATCCTGGGGAACTTACCTGCTGGTGGGAGTCGTGGCGAGGTGAAGAGCTGCAATAGCCATTTCAAATTTTGAAAATAAAGAAGAAAAAAAAACCTTACCAAGGCACACTCAGAAATATTGAGTTATAAATGTTTTGTTATGAAAGCAGGGAAGTATGAGCTCACATAGGCGACCAGGCAATACTGAAATAATCTCCACTTCCTTTGATGTTTTATGAGAAGCACATTTGTTAGCTGGACTCTCTGACTCAGGAGATGGAGGGATATCACAACGGTGAATTCTTTTGTTTAAAAAAAAAAAAAGGCAGTGACTAAAATGTTAAATCAAAATTTTTATTGCCTTGACAGAATGCATATCATTTTGAATCAAAAGGTCACCCAACTGAAAAATCAAAACAAAACTGAAGGAGAGAAAGAAAAAAAAAAAACACACCTGCTTTTTGAGAACGATACCCATTGATCATTTAATAACTTAAACGATATGCCGGCTTTCCTGGTTAAAATTTGAATGAAAAAGAAAGAAAATGAAAGAAATCATCTTCCACACCCTGAGGCTGCCATTTCCCTGGTCATATCATGAACACCGGTTGGTTGTGAGTTAGTTGTAGATTCCAGCCTTTCTGAGCGCAGAGGAGGGCTTCTCGCACTAAGCGTACTCTCCACACCTGCTCTGCGTGTTGGTGATAGAATATAATTAAAAGTAGCCCCAAAGTTAACTAAATTCAGCTTTTTCATAAACTTTTTTAACACTGTAGGGTAAGAAAGCAAGGTCTACGGGGTCCCGGTACCAAGGAGGCACTGGACAGAGGAATAGCAGACATTTGGTCAGCGCTAGGCCAAGGGCCAGATTTCTAATGGCTTGTCTCCTTTAACTAGCTGCCTCTTATATATATAATATTGCAGACGGGGTCAGCTTTAGGATACAACGCCCTGATGACTTTTCGTGACCGACCTGAAGACACACAAAATGTAAGTGAGATGATCTAGAGCAGCAGCGCAGAAACTGAGAGGGAAAAACGTTGGCTTTCTTTTGCACAACGATACCAACGTTTGCGTACAGACAACTTAACTCAAGCGCTTTCTCTCTCTCTCGACTCACACAGTCACAGAGACTAAAAGAAAGTCTGGTAACTCCTGCTTGTTTATCCCAGGCTGGCGTTTATCCCAGCATGCATCCACCGTCCCCCGGAGCCAACTGAAGCCGCACCTCTTGACGTCCGGCAACCTCAGGCCTGGGGCACTCTGACACGACTCCATTGGTCCTCCCACACCCGCGCCGGTCCCTCACAGTATCGCATTCAAGCTTTTGTGAGCATGAAGGCGAGAGGCCTACACGTAGGCAGCAGGCCGAAATCTCAGGGCGTTTAACCGGAGGGCGACTGGAACAGTGGCTAGCGGCGGGCTGATTCTAACACAACGGGCTGGCTGTGATGGCTACAACAACCCTTCTTCGCCACGGGGAAAAGTCACAGTGGTCCTGATTCAAGGTGTATGCAGGACCCCTTTATTAAACATCTCTCCATTCTAGTCTTGGAACCCCATTAAGGACACTTTTACTGAGGACATCTAGAACCTTCTCAAATCTTCTCAATTGGTCTGTACCAACAATTCCAGGTTTTGAACTCTGGAAACCGATTTGCCAAATAACAAACAACCCTTAAGGTACCCCCTCCCCCACCCCAATCATACAAACACAAATCTATTAATTGAAAAATGCCCATTTTCAGTATGAAAAATGGTTGTCTAATCCCCCAATAACCTACAGCTGAAATAATTAATAAACATAACCGACTCCAGCTCTTGCTTTACCAGTTCAGTACATTTACACCCTCGGCAAGGCAAAATTTGACTTGGAGCAAGTAGTGCAAGTAGAGAATAATGTTCTCCATCACCTCATAGCTTATCCGAACACCTCAAAAACGCAGCTCTGCCAGCCCTCGTCAACCTCGAGTGCATCGGGGCGTCCAAGCCTCATGGTCCTTTACTAATTGGGAAGGGGGGAGGGGGGGAGGCAGAAAACGATCCAATGCAGATTCACCGTCGGCTGTCCAATGGGCAAAAACGATGACGGGGTAGATATTTACAGGGCTGTCGGAGGACCCAAAGCCTGGAGCTCACGGCAAGACATTTACTTACTGCATTCAGTACATGGGAAAAATCTAATTAAAGCAGAGATTCAAGTCTTGCTGCATCCTCTCCTCATGGGTCTCAGGCCTTTGGTTTCCCCACGTCTACCCTTATTTTTGTGAATAATTTGTCCTTCTCAACTTTGATGACATTGTAAGTCAGGGAATTGATGCCGTCGCGGTTCATAGTCTCTCTGGTGTGTGCAATTCGGTCAAACCTGCAATAGAAATGAGAAAATTACTATGGCTGGCAGCATACTTCAGTATCCTTGACACATACAGCAGGGTCACTTAGAAAGCAACGCTGCATATCATCAGACCTGATGTATTACTGTTTTATATGTATAGTTTGTGCGCATATGCCAGACACTCAAACACACACACACACACACACACACACACACACACACACACACTCAAAATAACATAACAAACACGCAGACACACACACACACAAACACACTCAAACAGGCTCTCTCACTCACTCACTCACTCACACAAACACAAACATGACAGAACAAATAAAATCTCAGCGAGAGCACACTGACATGACGCCGACGTTGGGGTATAAAGTTTCTCGGTAACCTTTGCCATGGCAGATCAATAGGAAAAGAGCAAATGGAACAGCACAGGCTTCCCAGATCTGATGCCAAAAGTTCAACATTTCCACTGGGCTCCAGGCACCCAGCATGCGGGAGAAACCAGACCAAGCCCGAGCGGTACCTCTGGGGGTTGGGGTCGTTCTGCTTGTCTCTGTGGTGACGGATCATCCGGCACTTCCCGATGTCGCCGCTTGGTCGAGATATGGTCATCCCTCTGGAGCTCAACCTGGGAGAGGGAACAGGTCAAACCGCTTATTTCTGGAGGGAAGGCGCGCACGCAAGTGGCGAGGTTTGGGTTACTGGAATGTGGGCGTGTCGCTCATCACTTTTCATAAAGAGAAGTTTTCTTTGGAGGCCAGCCGTTCCCTCCCGCGTCCCTCCTTGTTTAAAATGCACAGCTTTTGAAATTTCTTGTGCAGTAAAAGTTTGGGAATAACCACACTCCCCCCCACTTCCAGGCGCCACTCAGAGGTGACAAACTGATTTTACATGTTACGGCACACAAGCCCCATAGAGCACAGACTGATTTTGCATGCTACGGCACAGAAGCTACAAGGATAAACTGATTTTTACATTGCTCATCTATGATATTTAATAATACTCGAAACTCGGATATAAAAGCCCTACAGCAGTAAAATTATTGGAAGTAAAACTTAAATTGTCCCATTTGCAATCGCCAAAGAGGTTCTTCAGATAGAAACCACACTAAACTCTTTTTGACTTTCTCATATATTTTTTGTAGTTAGAAGCCATTTTTTCTCCCTATCCACATGCCAGGTGGACAAACTGCATTTTTGGGTACAATGGGAGTGAAATGAAAGGTTAGGCCTGATCCGTGGGCAACACCCAGTCAGCAATTATCTTCAAAGATTTTATATTCAAGCTTAACTCCAGCTTTAACATCTTAGGAAAAGTCACAACTGGAACGCAGTGTCAAGTGAATGGCAAGTTATAAAGCTAAAACTAACGACCTTATCCGTTTGTAAACAAAGACCGCATCCTTCTAATGGGGCAAGCAGCCAAATCACTGGTAGGACATCCAGGATTCCAGTGTGGAGCGTACTGCGGAAAGCCGTCTGCCAGACCAAGGCTTTGAGGCGCAAACGCTGCCAGATACCGAAGTCCACTTCCTTCCTGCATTGGCGCAGAGACCAAAGATCACGTGCAAATTCTCACAGAAAGGAAAAATGACATCTTTGAAATGCTAGTTTCCTCTCTACAGGAGAAGGGTCCTTTAACATTGACCTACTGGAGCTCAACACTGAAATGCACCATCTGTTGCTTAATGCTATGTGAGCCCCAGGTGTCTGAATTCAGTGAGAGACAGTTCCATTAAGGGGAACAAGGAACAGTTCTCCCTTTCCCGGAAGTAGGAACAGACCAGCCCCTACCCCCCCCCCCCCCCAGTCCGCAGCCTGGCTTGATGACTTGTCGTAACTGCACTGTGAACTTGTCCGCTTCATACCTCTGAGAACATGCATGTGTCTGTAACGTGGAATTGCTAATTATTGAGATCCCATTTCCAATCCACGGCACGTGCTTTGCCGACAGTGACCGGGACAGCGCACCAGAGGGGGCTGCGGAGTGCTCTACCCAGACGAAAACCGTACCTGTTGTAGATGTCGTCATCCTCCCCTCCCCAGCCCCAGTACTCGTTGGGGAAGCCGTTGATCTTCAGGAACTGCTGCTTGCTCATGGAGGAGACCCCGCCAAAGTATTGGTTATAAGGCAACCTGGGGAGATGAACAGACATTAAGAGGTTAAATGGCAACCACAGGAAGAAAAAGGTAAACAAGCTGAGTGGCGCCCGTGGAAACCAGTTAGCACATGAAATACTTGAATACTTGAAACCTAAAAGGGAGAAGTGTGGAAACAGAACGACTGCAGAGAAATAACTGGTTACAATCCAGAAACTGATTATTAACTGCTGACAAGGAAACGAATATTTACCATTAGAGACGAAAAAAAAGTTTTTACTGGTTAATCAGTTAATAAGACTTCCTCGGCTAAAACCCGGTGCTGGCTCCAGGACGGCTTACGTGAGGATGACGTGGGAACCGCGAATTTAGCTCGCCTGCTCCCCCCCCCCCCCCTCCCCGATAATCACATCCAGCCGACCTGAAGCTCTCCAGGAGTGAAACGGAGGAGCTTTTACAGGGCTGGCGAAAAGGGAGATTTATCAGAAATAAAAATGAAAATTCGACCAACAAGAACACTCCCAGGGCCAACAAGGCGCTTTTGGCCGAGTTAGGGGTGACATACCTGCAGTGCGAGTCAGAGGCGTGGACACATCCCATAAACACGGCTTTTGATGCAGGAAGAATGCTTTTCAAGCCATCAGGTGCCGTTCTGTTCCGGTCCGACCAGCCCTAACTCACACCTCGGCACAGAATGTTTTTTCATCCTCTTATTCTCTTCCTTACCCTCCCCCAGCGCTGGTCACTGACAGCAGCGAACAGACCGAGCCAGCGCTAAGTAAACAGAGTACGTGGAATGTTTCGTCTTTGCAGCGAGAGCTGTTCTGTGGCCAGAATGTTTTATGTAATTGTGGCATAGTGGAGGTGAGGTGTTACCAGTGGTTTATAAAAATCTAGGATGTTTTTCCTTTGCCCCCCCCATGATCAATTCTTTGAATTCAAAGATGAACAAATCCATCCATTGTAGATATTTTGGCGTCTCTTAGCGGTTCACACACTAATCAAGCAGTTTAACACAAGATCGGGTTAAACCCACTTCAACCATGTGAATCATGCGAATTATAACACCGATTAGCAATTTCCAACCACTAAAAAAAGCTCTTTCGCACACAGCATCCTATCACCAAACACAACGCTGAGTTGAATCGTAGGGGGTGATACCAGCTTGATCAGTAGTCCTAACAGGGGAGGCAGGCTGCTCCTTTAATCACGAAAAAAAACGAGCAGGCAACTTGGTGAATTCCGCTTCATTAATGTCGCAGGCTTACTAGCCATCCAGATCACTAAAGGAATCCAACAGAGCAGAGCGTAAGGTCTGGGGTGGTTTTTTTCGGTTAACGGTATACGAGACGCACCTGAAGCCAAACTTGTCCATGGACACGGAGAGGTGTCGGGGCTGGCTGAAGCACCTGTAGGTGTTGCGGTCGTCCATGGGGATGAGGTCCACGTCGCTGAAGACGAAGCAGTCGTAGTCGTACTCCTTCAGGGCCTCCGCGTAGCCCACGTTCAGGAGCTTGGCCCGGTTAAAGACCTCATCTCCTTCCTGCACGCTCCAGAGGGAGAGAGGGGCGGAGGTGAGCGACAGCTTCAGTGCCCGTTTTTTTCTGGACAGTGAAAAAAAAACACTGGACAATGTGCCAAACCGGCACACGGTAAACCTTGGTTTAATTCCATGGGGACACAGAAAATGCTACAAAAATACATGTACAATAAATGTACAAAAATGCTCCTTTTGACCAACCTACGGATAAAGGCATACAGCACTAAAGATTAAGACAAATTTTCAAATCCCTGTCACTTGTTTATATAGCGTCATAACTTCTAAAGCACCCAGGGGCATATAAAATCTCATTCATTAAAATGTGGTTACTCATTACTGAGAACAATTTAGTGGGGTGGAAAACGACACCCGAGTGATAGAGAAAGCTTTCCCACAGGGCGGAGAACGAAAGTTGAAAAAACATGCGGCATGTAGCAGTCTGGGCGTGCCTTTTGTTCTGCTGTTCCTGCCCCTGAAAGCTGCCGTGACTAAGGGGCCCCGCGCGTATTCACCCGAGACAATCGGACTCGAGGGCTTTTAACTTTGCTAATGCGAGAAGAGGTTGGGGGGCGGCAGGAAGGGGCAGTGGTGTGGAATTGGCACTTCCAGCACGGGAGCAGGCCTGGCCGGCCTTCACACTGACAAGCGTGTTGGCGACATCAAGGCCGTGCCCCCTGCCCTGCAGAATGAACAAGCAATAGGAAGGCTCCAAGCCCCTACTTTCTCAACATTACTAAGGCCCCTGGAGATGCACCTTTAGCTCCATAAAACGGACAAAGTGACTACCAAGCGACCGAATGGCGCACACGGAACCCCAGACGGCTAAGCGTACTTCTTTTGACCTCCCTGGATTCACTTCCCAAACAAGATACTTATGATCGTAAGCATTAACTTGGGACTGCCACCGGAGCTGACTGGGAGACTAGAGGCAGCCAGATCTGACGAATGACAGTGGAGAGCAGGCGAGCGGCTCTTTGCGGAGCCCCGATTATGTGTTTCTCACACGGCTGACTTGAGTGCGTCCGTGGGAGTGAGCAGAGGTCTGGCCTGGACTGGCCTTGCTTGTGCCAGCAAAATCCCTTCTGCTGAGGCACTCCCCGGGATGGTAGCAGCAGCTGGATCTCCTCCCGTCCGGAGATCAGTTTTCTCGCTCCCCGGAGGCAGCGCGGGGTTAATCGGACGCTTGGCCCCCGTTCAGCAATAGTCCTGGCGCGCTGGACAATCACCCGGAACAGATCTGGGCTGAAAAGCCAGTGCGTTTTAAGCCCACTGTTGGGTTTGTCTTTTGGGAGGACAGTGGAAACCACCTATTCCCGAGGGCTCATCTTTTTGCACATCTTTGGCAGAGGAAACTAGCAATCTCTCACAATAGGAAGTGGAATTTGCCTCTAATGCCCAAGGAGCTGAGTTTCAGGTCCTACCGGATTCATATGATGATGATCTACTGTAAACATAACACTGATTAAAATAATTAAATTAACAAAAACACTAAAGGTTCACCATTTATTGATCCTGTTAATTTCCTAGTCGCAGTAATTTACTTGTTCTAAATGGCCAAAATTAGTCTAGGGGAAAAGGCAAAGCAGATTTTACATCACTTAAACCAGGGTTCAGAAATCCTAGGTCTTTCAGCTACCTATCATTAGCAGTTGATTTAAACCAGGAAACACCAAGAAATATAATTTCTGGACTAAATAATGGATTAAATTTAATAATTAAGAGGCAAAGTGGATACCCCACTCTTCTGCTGGTTCCACTGAGTTAATTCCACTGGGACGAAATCTGACGAATCTGATAATCTGATGAAACGTGGTGACTGCAATAAACATGGTTAGGTGGGCAATTATATGGTGGGGCAAAAGGTTATACAACCATAAACATGGTTTGATGTACAAATTATATGGTGGGATGATGGGTTATCTGATGGAATGATGTTATGGTTTGGAAGGTACTCTGTTGCTGGAACTGCAATAAAACCACAGTTGTTTACCAATTCCAACAAACAGGAATTGAGTGAAGGCAGAATTATCTAGAGACAGGGCGGTAACCACAATGCTTTGTCTGAGAGGTAACCGTGACAGGAGGGTAAAAGCTTGGACCAATAGGGCGCAGTTAAACATCGTGATTATGCTGTAGCCACCTCCCATTAGAGGAAGGGCGGGTATGTTTGAATTTGTAGAAAAGGCTGTGTGCCGCGGGTGTGCGTGGGGTTGTTCCGCGGACACCACGGCTTTTGTTGTGTTTACATAATAAAAGTCTTAATTTCCTGAAGAACCAAGTCTCCGTCTCTAACTACAGTTTTTATGGAAAAGACTGAAAACAATCATTGTCAGTCGAATTGGGAACCACGACACTCTCAGTGTGTCCTCCCCACAGAGAAGGTAGAAACCCACTTTACCAGCAGGGCCCAGCAGCCCAGGGTTCACACCAATGGCCAGAGGAAACCGGCGATGCTCTCACTTCTTCCTGCAGCCAGAGCCATTGGCTACAGACAAGCCTGACATGCAAGGAGAGGGAGGTGGGGTGGATTGGATTAGGGAGGAGAAAGGGAGAAAAAACAAGGGGGAAAAAAGAGGAAAGGACCGAGGGAGGACCAGGGAAGAGGAGAGAAAGAGAGAAAAGATTGAGCAGAATCATAACGAGGAAACACAGAAGCAGGCATTACCGTGAGGACGGCAGATTTGCGTCAGAGCCCCACCCCCCCAAAGACCAGGTGTAATGTAAACAAGCCAGTCCTACTCTCCACCATTGTTCCCAAAAGGCAGACTTGACGTAAACCTGAAGGTTGCCGCCTCTGCTCCAAGATGGGGCTGTTTGATGGGACAGATAGGAACAGCTCCTGCCTTAGGTCCGCCCCCATCTCCCCCCGACCCTGCCCTGCCCTGCTCAAGGTGGTAGTTCTGTGTCCGTGACTCCCCTTTCGGCTACCACGGTGTGCACAGTCGTATGATGGTAACCGTTCGTTCGTTCGTTCGTTCGTTCGTTCGTTCGTTCGTTCGTTCGTTCGTTCTGCAGTTAGGCTTCCTGTTCCTGTTCCTTGTGCAGGCGTGGTTTCCGAACTCCCCGAGGAGTTAATGCTCCCCGAGCATTAAATGAAATCATGAGCAAACAGCTGAGACGAACTCCTCCGAGACTTGGGCGCTGTTACTGAAGGTAAGCGATCACAACAACTTCCCTAAAACACATTCCTCCACTGACTGAGAAAAACAGACAAGTACCAGCTGGTCTGTAACCCCCTGTAGCCACTGGGGGGTTCACTGCCGCGAAGCAGGTCGGTACTAATAAAGGTGACAGCAGAGACCAGGCTTTAAAAAGTCAAATAGCGTTGCAGTAACAAACCACCTGCAATTTTACACCTTTCCCTTAACTGCTGGTGAGCAGGCAAACGCTGCCATTGGTTGACTTTAGAAGTGGGAACGAGGATAAGCCATGGTTGGTCAGTCAGTCAAGGCTTCTCCATTTAACTTTCGATACGTATAAACTATATCAGACTTTGTCACGGACGCACAAAGGGACGACTAAGAGGCAAAGCAATATCAATACACAACACAAAGCAAAGTAAACATGATTTATCTTTCAGATGACTTTTCCGTGGAAATGAGTCAAAACAAATTGAGGACATTTGGCCGCAAACATAATACAATTGGCAAAAGATTTTTTTGTGGAAATCTCGTATTTGTTCAGCCCGTGTCAAGGTTCATGAGTCCATTATTTACGATGATGACAAAATTTCCTGCTCAATAACTAAAAGAGCGAGACCTATAGAACACACCACAGTTGCACAAATATGCGGACTGATAGCGCCTTGAAGCAATAACAATCCAGGAAAGAAAATAAGCCCTTGAGCTAGGCAAGGTTTTAGATTAGCGCTGTTAAGAGTGCGTCACTACACCACCGACAGGGAGTGGCACGGCTGGAGACGTTACCTGGTTGATGACATACACGCCGTAGTCCAGCTGCTGTCGCTGCAGGATGGGGTGGAGGTAAAAGAGCCAGTATTTGAGGTGCTCGTCGCGGTTACGGAAGGGGATGATGACGGCCACCTTCTGCAGGGCCACGCAGTCGCTAGGCCTGTAGCGCCCGCCTTCCTGGAGCTCGGGGTTCTCCGTCCTCACCAGGTCCAGGCTGACAGGGGTGGAGAATTCGATTCTCAGCGGGCCCACTGAAGGAGGGGAGAGGGACTTATTACAACCAGGAGGGTCGTTAAAGGCCAAGCGAATATCCTGTCCCTCACCTGCTACCCAACTATTCCCCTGGCACCCAGCCCACTTAATGTGAGCACAAGTGGAATGTTCTACAGTACCTTGGGCTCCAGGCTCAGGTCAAACCTAGCAGCTTAACAACTTCCGGACACAGCTTTTAAAACTAAGCAGCTCTGGTGAGATTGGCTAAAACCATTTAACAAACAAACAAAAATACAAATAAATAAATAAATCACAGATCACTTTTTTGTTTTATTTAAAGGGGGCCTTTTGTCCCTCATGGTGTTCCATATTAACCCTTCCTATTAGAGTTTAATTGAGAACGAAAAGCACTTTAGAATCCACTGCCTTTATTTGTCTAAGTCACACAAATAACTTAGACAAAAGTGGTATGTGCTAAAAAAAAAAAAAAAAAAAGATGGCATTTAAATCCTGGGAGTTTCCTGAAGGATCATAAGGAAGTGAAACAGGATACATATGTGTTTCAGACCACCTACAAAGGCTTCAGTTATTTAGCCAACTCTGCGTCAATGTGACGATGAGAAGGAAAAGTCTAAATTGGCCACATTAGCGTAAGCATGTGACCTTATTCAGCAAATAACAATGACCCAGCCAGGCATTCAGCATTAGCCTTATAGGATCGAACACCCAAAACAGCAATGCGCTAATAAGAGTCTTACAATTTATTCTCAAGCATGTTGTTTTAATAACTAAATGACTGTTTACCCAAGTAATACTTTATACTTTAGGTTACCTGTGGATTAACCTTATTTACAATATAAAAAGTGGTTTTATAAAAGCATACATTTTATATACGCCTATAGGTTAACCATTGCCGTCTGTGTTACGGAAAAAAATAACCAAGGTAAAAAGTAGTTTTTGGGCTTAGTGCACTTATAATTTATTAATATAATTTATATTAATAAAATTAAATTATTTCCTTTGCTTGTTAATATAGTAGACCTATAATTTATAGATAAATGTATATTTATAATTTATAAATATAAATTATAGGTTATAAATTATGGGTCTACTATATTAACAAGCAAAGGAAATAATTAATTTCATTGAGTGCAGTACATGATAAAGGTTTTATGGGATCTAACTTTATCCCCTTTTATAATGTTGCAAGGGGCCGAAGAACATCCACTTCAGTGGATGCAACACCTTCTGCATTGGAGCCCTAATACACATACCCACACCGAGAGTTCTTCCTTTAAGTCCAATTAATCAAACGCCGATTACTGCCAAAGTTTTGACTCGAACACTTGAGAAAGACATGTAGCCTAAATCGAATCGAAACGTCAACAGCCGATTCTATCTTTACAGTCATTATTAATAACAAAATATTTGTACTTACCAAGGATCGGCGATGGTTCCGGACATGGTTTTAGTTCTTTGATGTCCACAGAAGAATGTTGATTTATTTTAGCCCCAGCTGCTCCCGTGTACTTTGGTGTGATGTTTAATTTAATTTCGTTTTGAACGAGCGAATTAGTGTGCCGGTATTGTAAAAAAGATGTACGTACATCGAAAGATTTCGCATAATAAAATATAGTAACAGATATGTGGATAAAGCACAGCAGTACAACCACTGTACATATTCTATGAAGAAGACCGAAATTCACAGTTGAATCGCGCATTATACACTAGAATTTTAAACGAATATATAAAAAAAAAAATAAGTAAATGGTTGGATATTGAACGTACGGTGATTATAGTTGCCTACTTCTTACACAGTACTGATCGAGACGGTATTCAATTATTAAAGAAATGTTACTTTTACACACCTAACTGTTAATTAAGTTAAATGGAGTAAGTTCCTTAGCGGGCTATCATAGCTAGAAAGCTTTGTTGGGAAACTTGCTCAAGGAATCAGCTTGGAACTCGAGTTCGTTATGATTTTCACGAATTGTATTTTAGAAATATAATTCGAAAGAATTTGGGGGGGAAACGACGAATCAAATGGCGATAACAAAATTTAAAGCATTAGTCAAATAATTAATTCATGACGAAAACCATTTAAACTTTTCCTACTTACAACTAAAGTTGGCTATGTTCTGTCCAGCAGCCCGGACTCTTCCATGTTTCTCTTAACTTTAGCTTGCTAGACGTAATCAGCATTTTCCGGGTATCGGAAGCCGATTTGCGTGTTAAAGGGGAGGGGGCAAACACACGAAACCAACTACAATAGTTCCTGTTGAATTCCGAGACGTTTGGTAAAATTAAATTTTTTAAATTGAGTTATGATTAAGGTCGGGTTACCTACTGAAAAATGTAGATACTGGCACTTTCTTACAGTCGTGAGTCTTATATAGAAAATTATATGGATAGGCAGAGTGAAGCAGTGAACAGTTTGAACGAATCGATTCGAAACATGTGAATTTCGCCCAATAGTGCCATCTGTTGGTATAACTAGCTAAAACCAACTGTGTGTCCAGACTTGCTTTTAGCTGATATGAGTGGAATCCAATGTGGTCGTCTACTACGACAGTTCATCCGTGGCAAGGGCAATTGCGTTTCGAGATGTCATTCTGCACACACTACTGTTGTACTGAGCCATTATTTGCCCGTTTGTAACCCGCCTGTTAGTTTGCACGATTCTTGCCATTCTCCCTCGACCTGTCTCATCAAAAAACTGTTTTCACCCACAGGACTGCCGCTGACTGTCGCTGGTGTATTTTGTTTGTCGTACCGGTAGATCATAGATATTTTTCTTTTGTGAAAAAACAATTATCTATGCTACACCTTTCCAATCCACGCTGTGCTCATTGAAATGTACATAATAAGCAGAATACATGAACGTAAGTTCCAAACTACATTTAAGTTGCCACTGATAAAAAGTGATAAACTTAAACTTGAGTTTGTCAACATTGGCGGCTTACTAGAAACCGTTCGACTTATAACAAGAACCATTAATTTTACAAAAAAGTTTTTAAAACAGGTCACTGGCGGTAAACTGTGTGGAGGTAAACCCCCACGTCCCTGATATCCGGTTATAAATTCATATCTCCCATAAAGCAATAGGCCGTAAAGTCGTTCTTAAATTCCCAATACCACTACCCCATAAGTCTACGCCAACAAATCTCTATCGATAGTAATGTATATCGCTTTGTTTATTTTATTGTTACCATCATTTTTGTTTTGTGACATATTATTGATAAGAACATTTGAAATGTTTATATTGGTATATTCCTTTTACACACATTTATTAACGTTGTGGGGCCTTGAATTTTTTTTTACTTGTCCCATTGAGAACACTACACTATGTGAACAACACCACTGCCAACCTCACTGACCCCCTTCACAAAATACAAAATATCTTTACTAACTGACCACAGCTGTAGTGGTCACCCTTTAGTGGTCACCCCAGACTGCATCTTGTTTAGGGAAAGGGCAGACAGTCTTTGTGGAGTACTGGTACAGCAGCCCTGTCGTCTTCCAGTACCTCCTGAGGGAGAAAACGGTAGTCTGTTTTACTGTTCGCTACAACAGGAAGGGGACGCCAACCAACTGAAAGATTAAATGAGGAGGGGGGATGTGGAATTCTTACATCTTCTTGATATTGCAGGTCCAAATGGCCCAAATAGTCCACTGGCAGGTCACAGGGCAGGTGATCCTCCATCAAAGGTACAGGGAGAGCGTCACATGTCAGCATCTTCAAGAGCCACCCACATCACGCTGTCCGTCCACTGGATTTTTTCATCCATGTTCTTATCCGATGAGGGCATTGAATTAGATGTTTTATTAAGCTGAAAAGTATTTCCCTTTGCCTAATTTCAGCTGTTTAATCATGTTCAAATCATGCCTGAGGGACTAAGTCAGTAGGATTTGTTTCACACTATAGCCACAAAGAGGGCTGAACGACAACCTATGATGCCTTCTGGTTTATTTAAAAAGGTGGTGAAAATGTATTTGAAGCCTCCGTGTTATACCAATCGCAATATTCATTTTATTGTGTGTTGATATAATTGTCCTTGTATAATAGAGATATCGGTCATCTTTCAGCTATGTTCCAATCGTCAAATTCATTGCTAAGTAAGAGGTGACCCATATTTTCCAGTCTCCTGTTCTGGCTCTGTCCCTTCCCTAAGACAGGCTTTTTTGAAGAGGAGGTGGATACAACACAAAATTCTCTGAGAAAAACTGAAACAGCTGACTGCTAATGTTACCTTACATGACAGAAGGTCTTCAAGCAATTCCTCTCACCATGAAGATTTTCAGATGAAGAATTACACAGTGACATTGAACCATGTGTGTTTAAACCATTGTTATGATGAATCCGGAATTCCCAGGTATGTATATATTTCTTCAATAAGCTGACATTGGGGCATCATGTGCAAATAAACAAATTGTCACCTGAAAACAAAAATTTTAAAGTTGCTATGAAATAATTTCCATTGGAATTTCCAAACATACCTCGGTCTCTAGAAAGTCACTTTATTTGTGAGAAAAAATAAACATTTTTTATTCCACTTACCTCCAGTTGTCATGTTAAACACGTAATGAGTGCGGCCCTTATTGGCTAGCAATGGCTCAGTCTAAATCATATATGTTAGAGCCTGAATAGGACCCAGAATGTGAAGAGGATCCCCCACAACAACAACAACAACAACTTAAAACAACTAAACATTTCACAATGGTAACACAATGGTAGGTTCTTTTCAAATTATTGTATTCCAAGTTTGCAAGCTGGAGTAGCTGACGCTAGTGCACAATATCCTCACCAGTTAATTCTGCATCTAATATTAGCTAATATTCATTTTGAATTCATGTTTAATGAATAACTGTCAGGTATTCCACCCGGTAAACTGTGTGGAACCAAGTGTCTGGTTAAAGGTTTTTATTACAATGTCAAGAGATAGCTAACAAAGCTATCTGCAATATAGATTTACATAACCTTTTCTAGCTAGAATATATCATTGAGTTTATTATTAAGTCTTTTTGGAGACTGTGCATAGACACATTGGATACCGTTGAAATACAGTACTGGCGGGGTGGGCAGTAGACCAGCCGATATATTTTGGATCCCCCCAAATTTTTTTTTTTTCGGAGGGTCTTGCTGGACAGCACCTGTCCATGGGCCAGACAGGTGCTTCTTAGGAGTGCGCATTGGGTTACAGAACTTTAATAAATCACTTAAGGAATAAACTTCCTCTAGTCTAGAATTAGTAACCATTTATCCACTCTCAGTGGCTTGTTACATATGCCCCCTGATCTAGATAAAACCCTTTAACCATCCATTTGTAATAGCCCAGTGCAAACGGATGATCCTTTACGCATTACTTGTTTTATAACCGGTCATTTACTCACAAGCAGCTGTGATTATGTGAGAGGATATCTTCCATAGGCCAAAACATTCCTAAACTATCTTGTACATAAGACTAATTTTTTTATTTAAGGGGAGAAATATACACCAGAATGTAACCTTAAAACCAATACTTTTTAGGAAACATAAATAGATTAATAAAGTTTAGGTAAATTATATGAGTGTGGGTAATTTTACAACTTACATCTTCATTCCCATCAAATGAAAATAAGACGCCAAATCAGCACATTACATGTACTGTCTGCACGTTCAACATTCACATACAAGGTGGTGATTTCAAAGGTTAACAATTTGCCTCCACTACTCAACCAAAATTGTATGTGAGGTTATTTAATGCGAGGTCTGGTTTAATACGTACAACATTCATTTAAAAGGCCTTCATTTTTTGAACCGCTTTTTAACATTTGCTGAAGTAAAAAATCTGCTATTCCTAACAATACATTTATATTTTTGATGTGCTTCTCGTTTGTAATTACAAAACAATTTGTACAACATGAATCCGATTGAAACACGTTTAAAGTCAATGAAACATTTCAGTTTGTCAAAAAATATTTTGTTATTCTGAGAAAGTTTTAGTCCACGTTTACTGTCGGTGGTTTCACTAAGTTCACTCACACTAGCTAATATTCAAATAACCTTATCAACCCACACGAAATATATACTGAACAGTCGTTATTAAATATTTTATAGGCATTAAAACGTGCGTATTTATTCAACTGTCATTAGTTCACACTATAGGAGAACGAATTCGACTGAAACCTGGAGATTTCGCAAAACCTCCACATTCACACAGGACAGCCAAAGGCAGAAACACGAGCTCGCGCTGACGTCAGCCATCCCGACGAACACAGCGATGTGTTGGAATGTGTGGGGACTTGTACCTCCTGGAACTAACTGAAGATAAAGTTTAAAATGATATAGATTACAAGTTGATAAACTACAGAGAGAGAGAGCGTAGCGAAAAATTAAAAGGGATTGGAAAACGAATCGGCCCTTCGGTTTAGTATCGGTAACTGAGAAACGGAAAACTTTGAAAACTGGTTCAAAAATGGAGGGGGTTTTTGCTCTCTGAAAAGGGAGAGGCGCTGTCCAGCCCGATAAAACTGTTCGGATTTGATTTCAGCACGAAGATCAGGACCACGGCTAACACACTTACATAGCTACACGCTCTCCTAAAGTTGAGGTATGAAATTCATAAAGCGAAATAGTCTGATAAGCCACAATTTAAGATATGACTTTAAGTCTATAGACCCCATTGTTGCGTTCTTAAGTAAAACATTGCCGAAAGCATGTCTTGTCTGCTGTTTCCGGAAAGGACATGTTTACTTTGCAAGTTTGGTTGCTTACTATATGTGCGGCCATGAGTAGTTGGACACAGTTTTTCTACCTCATCTGCCGTTCTGACAAGTTAAGGCAAATTTATAAACAGGTTTACGATCACTATTGTTGCCTTTTACTAGTTAAAATAATGTTACTCTATTCAATTTAAACGGCAAAGTATTGAAAACTTACGTTTAATGTGATTTTTTTTGTTTTAAGAAAATGTTTTTAAAGTTCTAATAAGTTATCCACCAAGTTTTAAAATGTGTTAATTATTTTGTTCTCCTTCGCGCGTAAGTTATCTTAAAAACAACTTGACGGTCAACACCAGCTTCTTTGCTACATAGCGGGTAAAAAATTGTAATTCTATATGACTAAGACAACCGTGTACTTTACAGGTGCTGGTAAAGAAACTAATCTGAACAAGAGTTTTACGTTTTACTTCGGTCAACCACGAGTTCCGTCTGCACCCACTTCCCATAACTACTATCTTAGAGTGTATGAGTTGGTGGTGTTGTAAAATGGCCGAACGCAAAATTTCAAGCACGATGCAGTTAGATAAACTATGTGGTGCAACTTTATTTTGTGCGTCGTTAATGTAGGGGGTCGTTGTATTTTAGAAAAAATCCTTTTTGAATCGTTACCTTTCGGCTGCTTGGCAATTCATTCAGTAGACACATCTTGCCGTCTAGCAGTGCGTCTTTTTGTCCATTAGCTTTTTATTTATTTTTTACTAACTTATGACTTTAAGCAGTTAAACGTCCAGCTATTTTTCTTATTGGTAAAAATATTAACCAATTCAAATATTTGTTTTTAAAATCCGCACACTACACCAATCACTCGTGTTGCAACTTGCTGGAACTTTTTTTCTAGTGTGATGGTTCTGTTTTGTTTATGAGGTCTTAGCCTGTACGTCAAGGGACAGATGTTTATTCGCAGAGGCTTTTCTTTGGGTCTTTGTGAACTAGTATGTTGAGAAGGTCCTGCCCTGGTCGACTCCATATTCACACTTATCCCCGAATGACTGTTTGTCTTTCTATCCTTAAATGACAGCATGAATTCTCTGGCATCAATAGCTTAGCTGTTAGGAAATATTTTTTGGGGGCAATGAACGGAACTTTGTTCCTGCCTTGTAATGCGTGCCTGTTTTGTTTTTTTTTTACTGATTTGAATAAATATTAATACTTATTGAACCTTATTTCCTATTTAAAGATTGGCAAGGTGCCAAATTACAAAATTATTATTTTGAGTCTGAGGAGAGGAAAAATAGCCTTACACGGAAGACAGAAGCGGTCTGTGCGGTTCCTGCTTGAGCTTGTTTTCTAGTGGAAGCCCATATATTTCCATCACAGGAATGTATGGTAGCTGTTGAGGACTTGGAGATCACATGACTGATATCATTGAGATAACTTTTGCTCTGGCCAGCTAGACACAGCTCTTGACCACGTGAGTAGACTAGCAGCATTCCATACCTCTCCTTTGTTCCCTTCTGCCATTTTTAAACACATTCCTCTTTTAAGTGCACCAAGGTCACTTTTTGCCCTGTAAGTTGCTATTTAGGAAAAATAAAGTGATCCACAATTGTTTATTTTCAATCAAGAAATGAACATTTGAAACAATTTCAAAAATAAAGATGAACAACACAAATGTTTTTTTTTTTTACATTCTCGTACTTTATTGCAGTGGCTTTGTGTTTTTTGTTTCTTGCTATACTTCAACAGGTTGACTTGATGCATGAAGGAAATTAAAAATAAATGGTTATGCATGTCGTCCGTGCCTGCATTTTAAAGTGAGGAACTTGTACTCTGCTAGTCTGCATGTCTGTGTCGGTTGGACAGCTTGAATGGGCCGAGATAAGACTGAGAATATTTACAAACTGAGGGGTAAAATTCATGTAACTGATAAAAATCATCACAGTTCTATACATTTGTTGTATTTTGTATTGGTCAGATGGGTGGAGTGCAGCCAGATAATTCCATTGAGACTGGAGCCTCTGAATGTTTTCTCTCTTTGTCCCCAGAGCATCAAGCATGGCTGCTCAGACAGTGTATCCTATGGGGGTGGGCATGTTCACTCCCACGTCGGGCATGCCCCTTGGGGGTGAGGGACAGGCGCTGGCCGACATCTCACGGACCGACCTGGCCGCTCCACAGCTGGTTATGCTGGCCAACGTGGCTCTGACCTCGGACGGCAGCAGCTGCGACTGCCTGATGGAGGAGAAGCAGATGGTGGAGTTAAAGACAGTTGGTAGCGGTAGCTACTCGGACAGCGAGGATGACGGCTTGGTGCGCTACGGCTATGACAGCCACGCAGAGACGCCCGCAGGCTTTTACCCCGAGGCCCAGCAAGCCACTGCTTCTCAGGCTGAAGAGGAAGAGGATGAGGGGGTCGAGGAAGGAGACGACCAACCCAGCCCTCCTGAGAACGGCCACGCTTCGACGGGAGGTAAGCGCAAGCGCAGCCAGAGATCCACGGAGGTGTCGGCAAAGAAGAAGAAGCCCTTCCACTGTAAGCCCTGCCAGTACCAAGCCGAGTGTGAGGAGGAGTTTGTCCATCACATCCGCGTGCACAGCGCCAAGAAGCTGATCGTGGTCGGTCGGGCGGACGGAGAGGAGCCTGCCAAGGAGCCTCCTCTCCCTGAGGGCGGGGAAAGCGTGGTCTACACCAAAGGGGTGATCCGCTGCGAGCGCTGTGGTTACAACACCAACCGCTACGACCACTACATGGCCCACCTGAAGCACCACAGCAAAGAGGGCGACAGTCAGAGGGTCTACAAGTGCACCATCTGCACCTACACCACGGTCAGCCAGTACCACTGGAAGAAGCACCTGCGCAACCACTTCCCCAGCAAGCTCTACACCTGCGCGCAGTGCTGCTACTTCTCCGACCGCAAGAACAACTACGTACAGCACATCCGCACTCACACAGGTACCCGTGTCAGCCTGTTTTTACAGCGAGCAGAAGCCCCACTCGTATTTTTTATCTAGTCTGGCTGTTGGAAATGTCAGTAAATTTAATTTTTTTTCTCTCTCTCTCTCTCTGTCTTAAGGGGAACGGCCATTTAGGTGCCCTTACTGCAAGTACTCGAGTTCTCAGAAAACCCACCTGACCAGGCACATGAGAACCCATTCAGGTGAGTTCCACCCTTGGGTGCTTTAGATAACAATGCAGCATGGAGAGTCAGTTCAAATCGCTAGGTTAATGCGTTTTGTCGCTTCAGTGCTAAAAGGCATGAAGCCAGCATTTAAGATAATTGTGTTCTAGGCAGAGCTAGTGGAAAAAGCTTTAGATAATGAATGTAGAAGATGAGAAATATGTTCTGAAGATCTCATAGGGCCTGAGATCTTGTATTTATATTTACTCCCCTCAATTTTAACTACCGTTATTTTGTTGTATTCAACGCATTCGATGGAGCAGATGGTTTTGGATAAAAATGGTGAAGTGGTATGTATTGTATGTTGCTCGTTTGTAGACCAGCAATTATTGTGTGTTGTGACTCATTTGTGAATCATTTTCCCCATTCCTGCATGAGATATTAAAAAACGGCCCGTCCAGAAGTTTGTAAAGAGAAAAAAGATGATCTGTTTTCATGTTGACTCTTTTTTCCCTTGTGTTTTTCTTGATAGGCGAGAGGCCTTTTAAATGCGACAGCTGCAGCTACCTGGCTGCCAACCAACACGAGGTGACCCGCCATGCCCGACAGGTCCACAACGGGCCCAAGCCCTTGAGCTGCCCCCACTGCCAGTACAAGACTGCAGATCGCAGCAACTACAAGAAGCACGTGGAGCTCCACGTCAACCCCCGGCAGTTTCTCTGTCCCGTCTGCAGCTACGCCGCCTCCAAGAAGTGTAACCTGCAGTACCACATCAAGTCCCGGCATCCCGACTGCTCGGAGATCACCATGGACGTGTCCAAGGTCAAGCTGCGCGTCAAGAAGCCGGAAGCCGCACCCGCCTGCTACAACGTTGGCGGGAATTCCAGTTACGCCCTGACGGAAGCCCAGGACGGGAAGGAGCAGCTGGAGGAGAAGACGGACGAACCAGAGAACGCCGACCCGGTCAATCTCTCCACCGGCAAAAGCAGATCTGCACCCGCGCCCAGGGACAAGGCCCAGAGGAAGGGGGAGGGGATCTCAGAAGACGAGAGTGTGGAAAAAGGTGGTGAGAAACTGAGTCTGCAGAGAGCAGAGAAGAAGGAGAAGAGCGGTGGAAAGGCAGTGAAGAACGCTGAAAAAGTCAAAGAAGCCAAAAGGGCCGGCAAAGCCACCAAGCCTGTCGGGGGTGTCGGGAACGGACGGCCCCGGAGAGAACGAAAGGCAGGGAGAAGTGCCACCCATGCGGAGGAAAAGGTGGAGAAGAAAAAAGAGAGGGAGAGAGCGGAGAAGAAAGAAAAGGAAAGAGCCGATCGACTGGAGAATGAGAGGGTGGAGAGGGAGAAAGCCGATCGACTGGAGAATGAGAGGGTGGAGAGGGAAAGGGAGGAGAAGAAAAGGGCTGAGGAAAAAGAGACGAAAAACTCAGTGAAATCTGTTAAAGGTGCATCCAAAAAAACAGATAAAACAGAGAAACATGCAGAGGAGAGGGTGAAAGAAAAGGCACCAGAGAGTCAGAAACCCTTGGAAACTACGCAGAAGAAGGGAATGAAGACTTACAATGGGAAAAGAAAATTTGTGAATGAGGAACCTTGTCCACCAGAGAAAGAGGCCCCCGAGCAGCCCTCTGTCTGCAGGACCAGTAAGAGGAGAAAAGACACGGACAAGCACGCCCAAAAGGACAGTCTCCTCCGAGGCAGAAGAAAGACCTGCCCGGCCACCAAAAGCAAAGCCAAACTAACCAAGAGAATCGACTGGCCCGTCGGGGTCCAACAGAAGAAGAAAACCAAAAAGAGGCAAAGCGAGAAGAAGCTGAGCCCAGAAGGGACAGGGGAGGCCGTGGAGATCAAGGGGAAGACCAGCGAAGAAAACGCAGCAGGGCCCATGCAGAATGAGGAGATTCCCATCACTGACCTCCAGGAGGTGGCAGCCAAGCCGTCTGCTCAGATGGCCAGTCCACCTCAGGGGAGCACTACTGGACAGAGTATCATCCAGGAGGTTCCGCAAATGATGGAGACCCCCCTTGGGTCTCTTCAGGTGTCAGTGGAGCAAGTGAGAGTGGAAGAGAGGACTGAGAAAGAGCACGAGGAAGCCAACTGTGAACCAAAGGAAACTCTAGAGACTTGCAGCAGCAGTGGCAGCGAGGAGTCCTCGGACCTCA
>JAOYSI010002128.1:30233-43698 GCA_025775065.1 Hiodon alosoides
GGAGTGCTGGGAGCAAGGTACCCCACTCCCCTCTGGAGCTCCCCAGGGTGCGCCACAAGCCCGCCGACACGGAGGAGTCCTCGGACCTCAGGAGTGCTGGGAGCAAGGTACCCCACTCCCCTCTGGAGCTCCCCAGGGTGCGCCACAAGCCCGCCGACACGGAGGAGGACGAGGGCATCCACAGCCACGACGGCAGCGACATCAGCGACAGCGTCTCCGAGGGCAGCGACGACTCTGGCCTCAGCGTTCTGCAGGCCGCATCTGACCCGGCGGCGAAGGTCTCCGCGCCCGAGACCCCCGCGGAGGAGCCTTGCGTGCCCGCGACGCTCCACAGCCACACATGCATCTTCTGTGACCGCAGCTTCTCCATGGAAGTAGAGTACCGCCGCCACCTGAACCGCCACCTTGTCAACGTCTACTACCTAGAGAACGCTGCAGAGGGGGACCAGTGAACACATGCAGGAAGACCCCATTTGATCAGCAGGGGTACCATCCTCTCATTTTCATCACTGTCAATCTATTTCTCAGCTATCAGCCACTATAAGTAAATGGTGTTTTTTTTTTTATTGCTTTGCGTCAAACGTTTACCATCCATAAAACACATAAAAAGCATTTCATTTTCTGAATCACCTGTAATTATTTTTTCAAGTTTGAAAATAATTTCTTGGTGTCATAAGAGACCCTGTAGATATTTGTAGGTGAGAAAGTACATTTGCCCATCACTGTGTGTGCGTGCGCAAAAACACACAAACAGATAAAACTTGGTTGACTTGGTCGTCATAAGCTGTAGTGTCTGTGGGATTTCAAGCTAACTTTACACCTAGAAATACTAGGTGAGATAATTTAACATTTAAAAATTGGCTCCAATTAAACAATTAAGAGGCATATTGGAATAAAACCCCACAGACGCTGCTGCCCGGGAGAACCAGGATTAATTATCCCTGGCTTGTATAGTAGAATACTTTATTGTGTCTCTTAAAAGTTTATTGGGTATTGTGTGTGTGTGTGTGTGTGTTTTTTTTTCTTTTCCTCTGGATGTAATTTCTTGACTGAGATTGGTTTCTTGTGACCAGGGACACACAATTCTATCAGATATTATCTCCCAAATCACGGCATACATTTTAAAGTTTTCAACCATTTGTGGTCCGAGGTCTGGTTAATGGACCTTCTAAGAAATAAGGTTTTGTAATTAAGGACTGCAGAGGGAAATTCCAATCCTGTGTGTAGAAAATTAAATTAATGATGAGATTTCAATGAGGCACCGTTTTTGCCTGCTGAAGCACAGACCGTGTAAACCTCTCAGAAGGTTGTGTTCCTCAGAAGGTCCTCAGAAAGGGAACGACGGCGAATTTAAGCTGCAGCGAGTCGTCGAGACAACTTGTGTATAATCTGTCCGCTCTCGTACTCTTGTGGCACACGGGGCTTCTGTATTGCGCGCTCGGTCGGATCCTTCGGCAATTCATGTGGAATGGTTGAACGACCCCCTCCAGCACGCAGCTTTTTAATTCATCAGCTTGTCGATGAGCAACAATAGCCAGCGAACCCGCGGTGAATGGAAGCGTGACACCTCTGAAAGAGGAACCAACGGCGCCAGTCCGTCCCCCGTGGTGCGACTAGATTGGAGAGTCCGGGGGTGTCCGATGTCAATAGTAAGGGAGAAGAATAAGCCTCTCGCTCTCCTTTGTGTCAGTGCTTTCTAGTGAAGCCCTCATGTCTGGTTCAGCCTCTCGGTGGGGGGGGGGGATTTAAAAAAAAAAAAAAAAATTTTTATGTAAACCGCGTAATCTTAACGGTGGACTCTCGTCATTGACTATCTCGATGAAAAGTCACTTTTAAAAAAAGCTTCATTGAAAAGTAATGTGTCGTTTCTGCCCCTTTTTGTGCTTGTCTGCATGTTAAGCATATAGCTTATATCAGTGGCCTTGTGTTGTAGGGCCTTTTGGTTGTGGCATGACAGCTGAAATGGGCGATGCTTGTTGGCATTGGCTTCTTTAGAGTAAAAACATATGATTAGCTTTGGTAGAACATGTCTCTTAGGTTCCGTTTTATCAAGATGAATGGATTAATCACCGATATGATTACTGGTCCAGCCACACAGCACTTTCATTTCTGGACAATGCACTTAGCAGTAGGAATGCGAAAGTGTACAGTTCAATTTCAAATTGCCCTCTGTCCTCTCTACATTTACTTTAAAGGCTTTGGTTTTTTTTTCGAGAATTTGGAATAGTGTTATCTTGATTTTCAGCAATATAAAAAAAATTAATGTATATAAAGATTGCCAAGAAACTTTTTTTAAAACCATTTTTATGAAGTGATTTTTTTATTTTACCACGTTATGGAAATTGTCCAAAGATTTTATTGAAGCTTTTGTTTTTGTATTAACCAAGCACATTTTAAAAAAATTAGTACACTTCTTTGTTTGCTCTATGACAATCAGTGTGTTTGGATCTGAATTTGATTAATTTTTAAATTGATACATTTTTAAACCGCATCAGCACATCTAATAAACAGAGATTCACTGCAGTCGATTGTGTTGGCTGTGCCTTCTGTGAAAATGAATTCTCTACACAGCATGGTTAGACCTTTAACCTTTTCACTGTTACAATACAAGTTTTCTTGACCATTCCTTTATGTCATGTGACTTTTGATTCCACTGTAAAGCCCTGTAGGAACTGCCCAACTTGATAAGTGCAGTGTTTTGTCTTTTTTTTGTAAGTACGTAAGATTTGTGCTGTCAAAGACGGGCTTTTCAGACCCCGTGAAAACGGACTGAAATGGGTCCGGATGGTGCTGAATTGAACTGCTCGCCGAAAGGTCATAGCTGCAGTGTTGAGCATGTGCATCTGAATACTTTAAATTCTGAGAATATTTCCTTGTTTTCTACAGACCAGGCGTGTCGGTTAAACTTAGCAATAAGCAATTTAGTGACGCGACATCCCTTGACAACCTAGCCTAGCCTTTATTTAGCCTGCCTCTAAACCCTGGAGGTTTTTTTTTTTAAATCTTGATTTATGAGCGAAACACACTTCAGCAGGTTAAGTGCAATATTGTTGTTTTTTTTGGGAGGGTTGTGATACCAAAGTGAGAAGATGAAGAACCTCAAGAACTTATGGTGTCCCCTGCAGGTATCTTCTCCAGGACCACTGTAGTTCTTTGCTACAGATGCATACACTAGTGCCCTCTTCCTAGATGGTTGTCACAGAGCACGCACACCCTCGTTTAACCGCCCGGTTCGTTAGTCAGTTTCTGTACATCATTGGTCTTCGTCCTAGGGAGCGTAGAGCATTTCACTTTATTTTACGATCACTGAGTATTATGCATTTGTGCGATTTATGTAATCAAATTGTCTGTCATTCGTTTGCTGTCCTCCATTGCGTAGCAAAGCCTCCCCCCCGTCCCTTTGCTTGAAGGTAAATGGTAAATAAAAACCTGACTTGACGTTGCTTTTGTGAGTCAACAGTTACAAGTTTCTCAACGACCTCTCCCAACGAGAAGAGATCTCCACAAGTATATTTAATTAGCTTAAAATATTTTGTGCAATTCCAGAAAAAAGGGATATCAATTAGTTCTATATTGATTGTTCCAAGTGTATGTATTGTTCTCTGTAATGTAGATAAACCATAGAATTTTTCAATAAAAGTTAAGACATAATGGTTTGCACTTGTTTTTCATTCTAATACGATGGATAAACAAGTGTAAGTTACTGTTCTTAACAAGACCTGCTTCAACAGTCATATTCTGCATATTCTGCAAGCTCTATAGGGCCCATGAGTGTGAACTATGATCCAGAAACGGCATGTTCTAATCTGAATCATATCTGAAATATGTATATACACAATATACAATTGCTTTTTACTTAACTTCTTAATAAAGCTTTTTAAAGCCAAATGTAACAATCACACTTAATTGTTTCAGCAATGAGCACATTGGAAATTCTGAGTGATTGTATAATTTTTTATTTACTTAGCTGACACCTTCATCCAGCGTATCTTGCATAACTTAAATCTTAACCTTGACAAAGCATGCGATAACATGTAATGAAGCAAGCCACTACCCATTTCTTATGTACAACGGCAGTATCCCTCATCGCATCCAAAGTTCTATCTTTTGTAAACAAATGTTACTCCTTACATCCCACTGATTTCTGTACGCATTTAAACGGATTAAAAGTAGGGCACAATGTCAATGGAAAACGGAGACCACAATCCTGTAAATACAGAACCTACTGGTCTGCTAGATGGCATCCCTGGTGCCTCATTTTCTCTTTCTGAGCTTAAAGTGTTGTGCCGCTTGAGCGGACCAGCTGCCGTCCATCACGACCGGGGGCTTCCTTGTCTTGTAAGCAGGACTCTTCCGAATGCGCTCGCCCTTCAGGCTGGTGATGTGAGGCAGCAGCGGGGGAGTCCTCAGGGACAACCCGGCGCCCTCCGGCGCGTGAACCCGCAGCAGGAGCCTGTCCTCCTCCTGGCCTGTCACCGCCACCCAACCTGAGGGACCGAACACCGTCAGGTTTCCCTGACTTCATCTTAACCACGATTACTAAAAGTCATTATTGTTTGACTGAACTGGCGTTTTCCTGCATGGATCCGGCAGTGCCTTATGGTTTAATTACACTGCACCCACGCAGGGCTGCTTCCTAGCTCTGTGAATGACCAATGGCACGGGAGGCGTTACCTGCAGAGGACAGCTTGATGTCAGCTGTGGCCTGTTGAGGGCCCAGGCCTCGCAGCTCAAAGTCCTGAGGAAGGAGAGGAGGAAAGTTCTTCATGCGCTCCTCTCCGCCGATGGGGACCTGGTCCAACAGAGAGCCTCATTATAACACAGGTTCCTGCGCCATTTGATAAACACTGACTCCTTGAGAATGAGGCAGAGCGAGTTTGTTTCGGGGTAGTGGCACCTGAATACACACGGCTCAGGTCCCCTGGGGGGTCAGCTGCACTTTGTGAGGAATAATGATCCCTTTGACAAAGAGGGAATTTCACCAGGAACTGCGGCTATGCATGCTTGTTAAAGAAACAGCCCGGGAATTCCGGATGACTGAGTTTACCTTCCCTATATGTAAGTTTGCACCAATGTACACCTTGTTAAATACACTATAGCTCCATAGCATATTCATTCACCAATTAAACTTGTGAATAACCTACAGAGTAGACTGCTGCATTAACAGTATTTTGTTACACCTCCAGCCATAACTGTACATTTATTGTCGCTGCAGTTTTAATGCAAATATTCTTTACGTTTTTATACAAAACTATTGTTAGTAATTATGAAATATCGCCCCTAAACAGGTTAGCATATAATCTCTCTGAACAGCTGCTCATCAACTGCTTGTCATGCCACGCCACGATAAAGTTAACCTTTCTTAATGTGGGCTTTCGATTTCCTTTGCGACGCGAGCTCTCTCTCACCCCAAGGAGAGTGTTCCCAGCATGCTTGTGGTAGATGTCATTGGCCTTCTCCAAACTGGTGATGTGAACTGGGACTTGATTGGACGTAATAACTGAGAACCAGCAGGACGTCTCTCCCTGAAATTTTAAAAATTTAAAGGGACGAGGGCTTTAGTACATGTGGCATACTAACACAGGCACCGATTTTCATTTGTTAAATTATACTTTACCACTGCTTACACTCCCCTTACCTCCAAATAATCAATTCGTCCCAAAGCTCCCAAGAACAGTGCCATTCCCGGCTTCAGTACAAATGTCCTTGGAATAATGGCATGGTTGGGCACTACGATCTTCAGCTCCTGCTCAGTCAGCAGGCTGAGAATCTGAACCCCAATGGAAGAGAGCCGGTTAATAGGAACCAAGCGCACGGTTACTCCGCAAACACAGTGTGAGACCATTACGCCAATTGTACGGTTTCTCAACAAAGCCCAATTGCAAACCACCCCCCACACACACACACAAACACAATCCAGCGGAAGAGAAGACTCACATCCTGCTCTTTTATGATGCCTGGGGTGTCATACAGCCAATGGGCGTCTTTGAGCTCGTTGTGAGTGAACTCCACTGGCCTGGAAGGCCTGGAGCGTCTGTCCTCGCTTTCCTCCACATCGTCTCCCACACTGAGGTCTTCAGGATCAAAGTCCACGATACCCTTTTCTCTGTCGGTTTGCGTCTCCATCCGAAATGTTCTGCCAACGCGACCTTAAAGCGGAGGCAGGAAGGGGAAGGAGGGAGTTTGTGACAAGGTTTAGAGTTAAATCCATTGTTTTCCTGACAGCTGTCACTCATGAAGGGCACTCACCTACTAAGTATCCCTGTTTGCTGAACTGCTGCAGTCTCCTTAGCTCCTGCATGTTCAGGTCATGCTCTGCCCAGGATGATTCACTCTTCAGCCTCTCTGACCTCCTGAACATGCGGTAGGGAGTAGGGTTGATAATGGGAAACTTTAGTAGGTTCAGCGTGGTGCCTACAGAAATGGGCATCGTGGGAGGGAGGGTTGAAATAAAACTGATGAACATAGACCACGCAATTTCAAAAGTCTTGACTAACACATATCATGGGAAGCAATTTGTTCTCATTACCAGAAAGGTGGTAGCTCAACTCCCAGGAGAGGAACTTGCATTGTACCCTTTAGAATAGCACTTAAAGTAAATCCCTAAATGTATAAAAGGGTCACTGAGAAGTGTAAAATGTTTCTAGAGATAGGTGTGGCGAATAAAATACGAGTTCTTTTTAAAAAACTATTCTCACTGTGTATATACAAACCCTTCACATTCGAAAAATAAGACAAAATGTACACAGCCTCTGATTTTTACCTGGCCATGGTGATATGGTAGCCTTGTGGATCACATCCGACGCTTTGGATTTGCAATAGTCTGAGTCAAGCAAAGTGTTAAACAGTGTGGATTTTCCAGCATTCGCAGTTCCCACCAAATACACATCTCCTTTGTACTTCCATGAACTCTGAAGGCTGGAGATAAGATTCTCTATTCCATAGCCTGTTTTGGCACTTATGAGGTGGACATCCTTGATGTTGTTATCATTGGAAATGCCCGCGTCTGTACAGTATTGTGACAGCTGCCTCTTAATTCGATTTAAATAATTGTCAGAATCTCCTGGTAGCAGATCAATTTTATTCCCTAATACCACAATATGTTTATTTTTCCCTACTAAGTCTAGCAAGTCTGGAATAATGGAATCTGGGATGTCCAGGAGGTCCACAAGCAACAAAACTAAAGCCTTCTCCTGTTGAATGCGACTAACGATGTTGCGATACTCCTCTTTTGACATCTTGATATTTAATGCCTTTTGGTGATGTACAAGCAAATAACAGCGCTGACAAATTGCTTTATTTAGTTTTTTCTCCTCTGTCAAACGTTTGAACTTTTCGCTGGGTAGATAACCGGCTAAATCTGGCACGGTGCAGTGCATGACGGCCCCACAACCGTTGCAGCATGTGTCACTGACCGGTACCTCTGAATCCGGCGTGCCATAGACTTTTTGTTGCCTATGGGGTTTACTCTTGTTCTGTATTTGGGGAAACCCTGCATCGTGGAACTCAATACACGCATCTGGATCAGATTCTTTCGTCATTACATCTTTTAATGACTGCAGCTCCAGTTCCAATGTTCTATGGTACACATCAATGTCAGACTTCTTTTGTATCTTTTTTTCTACCGCAGTCGTGGTAGTGTCCACTGGCGCCTGGTGCTGGCAAGGAGACGATACATTGCTGATTTCCTCTGGTTCCGAATAGTCAAAGAAAATAAATTCCTCTTCCGCTTTCGGGTCCACGGAGGCGTATTTGGTTGAGGTGGTTTCATTCTTTCCACGGTCTCGAATGTCTCCATATACTCTACTTTCAGCACTGTAAGATCTAAGCTTTGATGTCCAAGGGCAGTCATACGTTTCCGAGTTGTATATTTTTCTTCCTAGCACAAAAGAGCTGAATGAACATCGTGAAAAAACCTCATTCCGTTTGTATCCATTATTTGGTTTCAGATTTGACATTGATCGCTGCCGAGAGCAATGGCAAGCAGAAAGTTGTCTCAACGATACCCTCAGCCTTCCTTGCATTTTTTTTTTTTACCCAACGTATTACACTTACTTCAATGCATTAACTTCTTCTTATTCTTCTCTAGTGTTTAACGGCAGTTGGCGTCCAACGTGACAGGCGCATTACGAATGCATTAACGGCTAAGAATGCGGTAGTATAAAACATTACCAGAAGAAGTTCTAAATCAACACATGGCTAGCGGAAAGCGAATACCATTTCCTCCCACAACAACTACGTCAACGGAAATAACGTTTAAACAGATTGTTTTCTGGAACCATAATAGTTCACATTAACTAATTTATTAGGTTACATATATAACATGACATGAATAAACAATAAATCAAATTAAAATGTTGTAATATTACATACACTAAAACTAGCACTATTTACAAATGTCTTATTTACAGGACGTGACGTTTTCGCTCTAGCGTCGACGTCACGCTGCTTTCATACAGGTCTGCTAATGGAGTACGGCATGTAGACGTTGGTTTAGGAGCAGACAAAAGTATCAAAGATAAGAACGGCTACAAGTCTACGCTTTAAATTAAATAGATCAAGGGAAGCACTTAGCAGCAACCATGTATGAGCCAGACGAAGGTGCGTTTTATTTTTGTTATTTATATTGTCCTAATTAGCAATCTACATAACATGGCGCCAGTATAGTTGGTTAATCAAAATACATTACTATGCTATTGATAGTTCTCCTGGAGCTGTCTAAGGAGTTAGATTTAGAACTGCTATTTATAGAGCAGCTAAAATATTGCACATTAGCACGCTTCGTATATTCATATCGTTTGTAGGCTAACTAATAATACGAATGATGTAGATACGACTGTAATACTGTTTTGTATGTAACGTTAAGTTTTGCAGTTCGCCAATTACTAGTACAAGGCTGTTATACTTTGAACAGCCAAAACTTATCCGGGAGTATTCAAATGTTGTTTTGAAAATATGTCCTGTCAATAAGTAACTTGCTTATTAGAACCCGCGTCTTTATCAGTCAATCATATCATTTCCTCTTTAATAAGAGGTCGTTTTAATGTTGTTTTGCCATTTTCAGATATCCAGTATGATGAGGATGATGATGAAATCACTCCTGATTTGTGGCAGGAGGCCTGCTGGATTGTAATCAGGTGAAGTATTTAATATTGTCCCCTGCATTTTTCAATTTTTGCTCCTGCCCCATGGCTGATAAGCTTCAACTCATTTGGCCTCATCCTACCTAATTATGCATATGAAGTCACAACATCTTATTTGTCCTAGTCTTTAAGCTATTATCTGTGTCTGCAAGTTTCCCTGTTCAGGGCAAAATTCTGGGAGTCAGGAAATGTCAGTGTCATTCGTACAGCCTGTTGCGTAAGAAAAATCAGAGGATGGACGTGCCGCTCTGTTACTAAATCACCTCTCGCGTCTCTCAGCTCTTACTTTGACGAGAAGGGCCTTGTGAGGCAACAGCTGGACTCCTTCGATGAGTTCATCCAGATGTCTGTCCAGAGGATCGTGGAGGATGCGCCACCCATCGACCTGCAGGCGGAGGCCCAGCACACCTCTGGGGAAGTGGAGGAGCCGGTGAGTCTGTTGGGCGGCGCACGGTTTTTGGCTTCTGCCACTGTTAAATGCAAAGGGGGGGGAAATCAGTATTAATTTCCCCCTTTTCGTTATATTCAACAGCCAAGGTACCTACTTAAGTTCGAACAGATTTACTTGTCCAAACCCACTCACTGGGAAAGGGACGGGGCACCGTCTCCCATGATGCCGAATGAGGCCAGACTGCGGAACCTCACGTAAGTTCTTCTTACCTAGTTCACTTAGTGGAGTGCGTGTGCGTGTGCGTGTGCGTGTGCGTGTGCGTGTGCGCGTGCGCGTGCGCGCCCCCGCCCGCCCGCCCGGGAAGAATTTACAGACAAATTGTTCAGTCATGTGTGGTGACTTGGATTTATTGCTGTGATGTCAGTATTATGGCAGCTGTAGTATTGTTTATGTGGGGCTTCTGCATAGGTACTCTGCCCCGCTGTATGTGGACATTACTAAAACGATCATAAAGGAAGGGGAGGAGCAACTGCAGACGCAGCACCAGAAAACCTTCATTGGCAAAATTCCCATCATGCTTCGCTCAACCTACTGCCTGCTGAGCGGGCTGACGGACCGTGATCTCTGCGAGCTGAATGAGTGCCCATTGGACCCTGGAGGATACTTCATCATCAACGGTTCTGAGAAGGTGGGGGGATTGGACCAAGGAAAGAACAGTGCGTTTCTCTGTTTGTTCGGGTACGTTTGGCATGGAGTCGTCGTCGTATGAACCGTTTTCTTTTTCTTATCGACTGCAGGTTCTTATCGCTCAAGAGAAGATGGCCACGAACACAGTGTATGTGTTTGCCAAGAAGGATTCCAAGTATGCCTACACAGGGGAGTGTCGCTCCTGTCTGGAGAACTCTTCCCGTCCCACCAGCTCCATCTGGGTCAGCATGATGGCCAGAGGAGGCCAGGTAGGCTTTGGACATCTGAACCAGGACTTATTGGGTGTCGATCAACTGATGTGTTGTGGTGGAAGTAGGTGTCAGTGAGTTGTGAGCTGTCAGTGTGTGGTGTCTGTTCTGCTTGTCCATTTCTTAATTGTAATTGTAATTATTTCTAACAGATTTCAAATTTAAACGGCAATGGTGTATAAAAGTCTGTTATGTTTTAGTAAAATTGTGTCAGTTTCAAATTGTCCGCTTTAAGTGTTATTTGCTTGTTTGGTTTCCAGGGGGTAAAGAAAAGTGCCATTGGCCAGAGGATTGTCTCCACACTCCCATACATCAGACAGGAGGTGCCCATCATCATTGTTTTCCGTGCTCTGGGCTTTGTGTCTGACAGGGACATCCTGGAGCACATCATCTATGATTTTGATGATCCTGAGATGATGGAGATGGTACGTTATCCTGGGGACGGACGCACTGCATTTAAGTTCATACCAACATTTGTCTACATTTTGTCTATGGCTTGTGAAATAGTCTAGTGACATCTAAAATGCTTGTGCCTTCAGAAATGTGTATAGAGTATGTCTTGGTTGACTTCCCCCCCCCCCCACAATGTTTGCAGGTAAAGCCCTCTCTAGATGAGGCCTTTGTGATCCAGGAGCAGAATGTGGCTCTGAACTTCATCGGGTCTCGAGGCGCCAAGCCAGGTGTGACAAAGGAAAAGAGAATCAAATACGCCAAGGAGGTGCTGCAAAAGGAGGTGCTGCCCCACGTAGGAGTGAGCGACTTCTGTGAGACCAAGAAGGCCTACTTTTTGGGGTAGGGTTCCTCATGGTTCCTGGCTCAATCCCATTGTAAGGGCACAGTCACGATTCAATGCTGAGTTCCTACTTTTTGTCTGACGTAGAAGTGTATTTGCTTTTTTAAGTTGTGCAGTTTGTGTTTAATTGGATGATTACCTCTTACCCATAAAGCCTGAGAATATGCACTTTGGATGTAAGGAAATTAATTTGACCATTGTACTTTATGTGGGGAATATGCTGTAGGTTTTGTTAGCGAATGACGTTTTCTCTGTTGTGTTTAGATACATGGTGCACAGGCTCCTCCTGGCCGCTCTGGGTAGGCGGGAGCTGGATGACAGAGATCACTATGGTAACAAGAGGCTGGATCTCGCCGGGCCTTTGCTGGCCTTCCTGTTCCGGGGGTAAGAGAGATCCCAGTTCAAATCACGTTCTTTGTTTCCAGGGCCGTAAGAGAATTTAGCAAATTTCTCTCTTGTGAATTGGTCTTAGGTAATTTTGAGGTTTTCAAATGTATAATATATTTTTTTTTTAGCCGTCTCAAGTTGTGAAGGAGATGTTAAGTTTGCTGAAACTGTTTGTTTGTGGTAAATAAAAAAAAATAAAAAAATGAACCCTGTTGATTTCAGAATGTTTAAAAATCTGCTGAAAGAGATCAGAATCTACGCTCAGAAGTTTATTGATCGAGGGAAAGATTTCAATTTGGAGCTGGCCATCAAGACTCGAATTATTTCCGATGGGCTCAAATACTCTCTTGCCACTGGGAACTGGGGTGACGTCAAGAAGGCCCATCAAGCCCGAGCAGGGGTATCACAGGTAATACCTCCTGGAAGGGGGAGATCAGCGTGCAGGACTCTCTATTGGATTGTATATACATTTATAAATGTAGGCTGGTTTAGTCTGATCATTCCATTATTTGCATCCGCTTGTCCTTCACCCAGGATGGCCGTTGTAATCGGTTGTTGACCTCTATGAACTGCCTCTGCACCTGTCCTGCAGGTGTTAAACCGCCTGACCTTCGCCTCCACTCTGTCCCACCTCCGGCGAGTGAACTCCCCCATTGGCCGAGACGGCAAGCTGGCCAAGCCCAGGCAGCTGCATAACACGCTGTGGGGCATGGTGTGCCCTGCCGAAACCCCAGAGGTACGCTCGACTATGGTTTATGCCTTTGTCCTTTGTCGAATGAAGTGTCAGTGCTGATGGTGAAAAAAACGAAGGGTTGATGATTGCTGTTGTTTACCCACTCAGGGTCACGCTGTAGGTCTGGTAAAGAACCTAGCCCTCATGGCCTACATCTCTGTGGGGTCGCAGCCTTCGCCGATCCTGGAGTTCTTGGAGGAGTGGAGTATGGAGAATCTGGAAGAAATTTCTCCAGCTGCCATTGCTGAGTGAGTAGGATTCTGACCAGCAGGGGGCAGTATGTTCGTGAAAACTGAAATAAATGATTATCACTCATTTAAAACTCGATAAGTGAATCTATTCATATTTTCCGAGTGCAGATTTAATGGCTGTATTTGAAGGTTAAGCAAGCGTGGATTGTTTTGCTCACATTAGTGCCACGAAGATCTTTGTGAATGGCTGCTGGGTGGGTATCCACAAGGACCCCGAGCAGCTGATGAACACACTGAGGAAACTGAGGAGGCAGATGGACATCATTGTGTCTGAGGTACAGCAGACACAACTTGTCCTGTCGGGTTCAGCGTTTACGTCCTTTATATGCCTGAATAAACGATGTAAGCTACTGAAAAATCACATCAACTGGGGCATTTAGTTCCGGCTTTCCTTTTAATATCCATCGTTCAGTAACACATTTTGGATGGAATAGGTGTGAACTGACATGGTCTCGCTTCGGAAGTGCAGAAGCCAAAATCGATGGGGTTTTTATTTATCTAAACTGGTGGGGTGGTTGAAGTCAGCCTCGGTCATACAGGGTGCGTGAACGCGTTCATGCTGTGTGTGTCAGGTGTCCATGATCCGAGACATCAGGGAGAGGGAGATCCGTATCTACACGGACGCCGGGAGGATCTGTCGCCCCCTGTTGATCGTGGAGAAACAGAAGCTGCTGCTGAAAAGGAGACACATTGACCAGCTGAAGGAAAGGGAGTATAACAATTACAGGTAAGGCCCACAGCTAGAGAAGGGGGACGTGGCACTTACCGTGAAGAGCTTCTTAAAGGTTCTTTGTTGAGAAAATTACAGAAT